>JAGSMR010000057.1:1302500-1472500 GCA_029286605.1 Sericinus montela
AAAAAAATGTTTTCACACTTTTCTCAACACTGGGGTAGATGCAGATCTAGACAATTAAGTCGTTTCCACCCTCCGTCCGCCGAAGACATAAGATTTGAAAAATAGCCCATAGCTATGAGCCTACCACTAGAGGGTCGAACAGCTCTTGACTAGATTTCCGATCACCCCTTCCACTCGGCTGTCGTGAATTTTGTTTGAATATATTTTTCTTACCAGTAAATAAGTTATCAGTCGCTCAGCTTTTTCGCTACAAGTGAGCAACCACGTAAAAAGGGTCGCGTGAGCACCTCCATTAATTAAGTGCGTGAAAAGAACGGAGTGACGTTGTACGGCTGTTGAACGACGTCGCCCCCATTTTGAGTGATGGTAATGGATAGGCTTTGAGTATGAGAATTATGACGCACCTGAATAGCTAGCTTTATGCCGCGTGCGAAGATGTTTTTGTGACGCGAAAATGTTTGCGTCTTGGAGTTATATTTTTGGGAACGCCAAACGGATTTTACATTTGGATAGATTGACTGTTAAAATTATTCAAACGACATTGTAATAAGTTAAAATATATCTTCACGCAATTCCCAATACAGGGGTAGACAGAGGTCAAGTCTAGACAATTAAGTCCCTTTGACCCACCTTCCACCGAAGATATTTTCTGGACAACGTGACAGGTGGTGAGCCCGTCGCCTCCTTTATGTCCAAGCCAACGATGAAATTCGTACATAAGTTTTTGAAAAAACTCATTGGTACTGCCACCTGGGGATCGAACTCGGGTCTCTCGACTCGAAATTCCGACCACCCAACAACTCGGCTATCGTGACGGCTTTTGTAATAAGTTGAATATTATAAATATATTTAATAACTAGCTGACTCAGCAAATGTTTCTTTGCCATCTTAATTATTTCAAGGGAAATTGTAGAGTGTAGTGTAGAGTGGAAAATATATGATTATAAAAATAGGGTGAAAATTTAGGGTTGTATGTATTTTTTATACCACATTTTTCACTCACTCATTTTTCATTCACTCTAAGGTGTATAAAAAAAGATTAGACCGATTCTCAAAACTACCGAATATACATATAAAATTTCATATAAATCGGTCAAGTCATTTCGGAAGAGTATATAACTAATCTTATGATCTTCTTCTTCCTGCCCTTATCCCATGCTATGTGGGGTCGGCACAACATCTCTTCTTCTTCCACTCTCCTCTATTTCCCGTCATGTCAATACTCACTCCTTTCTTTCTCATGTCTTCTTTCACACAATCCATCCTTCGTTTTTTTGGTCTCCCCTTAGCTCTTCGTCCATCCACATTCATCTCTAACATTCTTTTGCCTATATTATATTCTTCCCTCCTCATTACATGCCCGAACCATGCTAACCTACCACTCTTCATTTTCTCTGTCACTGATGCTACTTTCAAGCTTCCCCTTATATACTCATTCTTTATGCGATCTTTCCTAGTCACTCCACACATCCATCTCAACATTCTCATCTCGGCAGCATGCACTCTTCTTTCATCCATCAGTTTCGTTGCCCAGCACTCTGATCCGTACAATACGACAGGTCTCACGATCGTTTTGTAAACTTTGCCCTTAAGTTTAAGAGGCATGCGTGGATCGCAAGTTATTCCCGAGACCTGTCGCCATTTCATCCATCCCGCATTTATTCTATTCTTTACGCCCCGGTCTACATTGCCGTCATTTTGGATCACTGACCCAAGGTAACGGAATTCGGAACGAACTGGTAGGAGAACACCATCCAAGGCAATATGAGAAAACTAGATGGACTACTGAAGTCACAGAACATGTGTTCAGTTTTGGTTCTGCTTATTTTTAATCCGACACTTTCCAGTTTTTCTTGCCATTTTCCTAGCTTGCATTTGCATTTGCGTGCATTTTCTCCGACAAACACAATGTCATCAGCAAATAGCATACACCAGAGTGCTTCCTCCTGTATGTTCGATGACAGAGCATCCATAATCAGAAGGAACAAATAAGGACTTATAGCCGAACCCTGGTGTAAACCTACCGACATATTGAACTTGTCTGTGATTCCAGCCTCAGACCGGACGCAAGTATTGGCTCTGTTATACATCGCCTCAACAATCCGCACATACTTCTCTGGCAGCCCTTTCTCCCTCATACACCACCACAGAACCTTACGGGGTACCCTATCGTATGCCTTCTCCAGGTCCACGAATACCATATGCAAGTTCTTTTGCACAAGCCTGTATTTTTCAATCAGTTGCCGAAGTGCAAATATGGCATCCGTTGTTCCCCGGCCCGGCATAAACCCGAATTGGTTCTGTGTTACCTCAGTCTCCTCTCTCATTCGTTTCGCTATCACTTTTTCCCATATCTTCATGCTGTGTGATATGAGCTTTATTCCCCGATAGCTGTTGCAATCTTGTACATTACCCTTCTTTTTAAAAACGGGCACCAGTGAACTGTTGCACCATTCATCGGGGATCACCTCTTCTTGCAACAACTTATTGAAAAACAAAGTCAGCCACTTCCATCCATCTGCTTTCAGATACTTCCATGCTTCTACTGGTATACCATCTGGCCCTTCTGCTTTTCCATTTTTCATACTCTGTACTGCCATCCTATCTTCGTCTTCAGTCACCTCTTTAACCATGCCCATATTACTCCTAGCATCCTCTAGTACTCCATTCCACTGATTTTCCTCATTAAAAAGTTTGCTAAAATAGCTCTTCCAACGTTCTTTTATGCTCTCATTTTCCGTCAAAATCTTCCCCATTTCTTTCATACATTTCATGTGATTCACATCTCTTGCATTCCTTTCTCGCTCTCTAGATATTCTATACAGATCTTTTTGGCCTTGTGGAGTTTCCAGGAAATCGTACAGCTTATCCTGTACCTTAGCCCTTGCGATTGCAACTACTTTCTTCACCTTCTTCTTAATAACTTGATAGGCAAACCTTTTGTTTTCTTGATCTGTCTCATTTCCCTCTTTCAAACTTTTCCATTCCTTAAAAGCATTCTTCTTTTCTTTCAAAATTTTCCGCACCTCTTCATTCCACCACCATGTGTCCTTATCAATCTTTCCTTTCCCCCTCGTTTCTCCAAAAACATCCCTTGCTACGTTCCTTACACATATCGCCATCTCGTTCCAGCAATTATTCACTCTAATCTCTGCCATATCACCCATTTCTACAATCTTTTCTACTACTCTTTTCCGAAACTCTTCGGCTAACTCTCTGTCACTTAGTTTGTTCCATTTCGTTCGAGGTGGGGGTTTAGAGTTCTTTTGCATACATTTTACTTTAAGACTCAAGTCTAGAATCAACAACCTATGCTGGGAAACTAGGCTCTCACTGGGAACTATTTTGCAGTCTTTGGCCGAGTTAATTTTGCTCCTTTTCATAAGAAAGTAATCTATTTGTGTAGAGTGCTGGCCACTACGGAATGAGATAAGATGTTTGATCTCTCTTTTGATACCAGGTGTTTACTACGGCTAAGTCAAAGGCCAAAGCTGCTTCCAGTAGAGTTTACCCCTGTTGGTTCCTGACTCCGTAGCTATAACCCCCATGTACTCTTTCATATCCGTCACTTGTTCTTCCCACATGACCATTAAAATCCCCTCCTATATATATCTCATATTCTGGTATCGCCGTAATTACAGCATCAAAATCGTCCCAAAATTTTTCTTTCAAACTATCATCACAACCGATCTGCGGTGCATACACACTCACTATATTTAAAACCAAATTTTCAATCAACAACTTAACTACAATAACTCTATCATTCACTCTCTTTACATCCATCACCTTATTCTTAAGTTCTTTATCTAACACTACACCCACTCCATTTCTTTTTCCATCACTTCCACAATAATAGAATTTATAACCCGCCCCGATTTCTCTTGCTTTCTGTCCCTTCCACTTCGTCTCCTGCAAACACGCAACGTTTATACGCCTCCTTTCAAAAACATCCGCTAACTCTCTTCCTCTTCCAGTCATCGTACCTATATTCCAACTTGCCATCCTCAGTCTTACTTCCCGGACTAGCTTCTTACGCTGCCCCCGTCCTTGGTGCAGCAACCCTCGTCCATTTCTCACAGCCGCCGGGTGCTGCGCCTGCGCGTCGCCTGCGGGGTACGCCCTAGCATTGTCGCATATTCTATCTCCTGTTGTACCCATGTTGTAAAGTATTTGGCAATGTTTTCCGATCGGCCGGCTGCCTGACACCAACCCTCCTTGGGAATTCTTGGTTTGAAGAAGGATAGATTGGGTATAGGAGGGAATTGGGAGGGGATGGGTGGGATAACAGTACCACGGAGACAGAGAGGTGTGTGACACTGGAAGCTAGAGCGGTCCGGGGTCGCGTACCCGTAGTGGCTCCAACCAGTTATCGGACAGATAATGTGGTGGATCCACCCTCTGGACTATATAACTAATCTTATGATGACAACTTAATATGGATAGATAATACGGCGATATGCTCACCACATGTCACGTAGCGCCAAAGAGTCTTTAATGATAAATTGGTCGAAAGAACCTAACTGAATATACCTTTGTGTACCTCTAAATTACAAAAATGCGTGAAGACAAAAAAATATTTCCTGGAAATCAGAAACAACGGAGGTACCACAAAATACACACACCTGAGAAAACGAAGAATAAGTGGTTTTCTACATCGACCTATCCGGAAATCGAACCCGGGACGATGAAAACCGATGTGTACACTCGTCTGCAAAGGTATTCCTCTATGTATAGATAAATAACTCATCATAAACTAAACCAATATTGATACGAAAAATGATTGATGGTGGACAAATAAAAAAAGAAGTGTCCTTTATAAAGGATTTCGTTATTGATGGATATTGTGGTTAAAGACTACCTAAGTCTAATTTTCTAACTGAATTGAATTTCAGTTAGAAAATTAGACTTAGACTTGAAGGTGAATTTCTTAACTTTCATTAAGAAATTCACCAATGGAGTCTTCAATAAGGGACAGCGTAACAGATCTCATGGAGGTGTTCAATAAAAGGATGACGAGCTTCGAAGAGGAGCTACGTAAATCTCCTCAACCACCGGCTAGTATAGCATCACTAGCTGCTGAATTTAGTTCTTTCAAAAAGTTTGTGGTTCAAGCTTTGGGCAGTCTACAACAACAAATGGAGTTGCTGGCCCGTAATATTGACCATATGGAGATGCGTAGCCGCCGGTAAATGTTGCTGTTTCATGGGGTGCCGGAAGTTTTGAAGGAAGACTTAACTTTGGAGGTTATGAAAGTAATTAGTGATCAACTTAAGATGAGTGACTGTTCACCCAGCGACATAAGAAGATGTCATCGAATGGGCCGACAAGCTGCTGGAAGCAGACCACGACCGATACTAGTAAAGTTAAAAAATTATTTAGTACGAGATAAGGTCTGGTTCTCTAAAACTAAACTTAGGGGCTCGGGTGTAACGGTCTCGGAATTTTTGACTAAATCAAGGCATAGTGCCTTTATGGCTGCCCGAGATAAGTTTGGCATTTCTAAATGTTGGACCAAGGAGGGAATTGTATATGTTATTACACCGGACGGGTCCCGACATCGTGTGTTTACAATAAGTGAAGTATATAAGATTACAGATTCCCCAAAAATGTCAACTGCAGTAATTGAAGCGAAGCAGCCTGTGTCAATGAAAGCTAAACGCGGTGCCACTGTTAAAAAATGATTGTGCATGTTTTCAAAAATATTTAGGGTTCTTATTATTTTATGTTGTCATATTAAAAAATGTAATTTTAAAATTTCGCCTCGAACTCATTCATATTGTTTCTAAACGCCAAATCACTTTAATTGTAACTATGTATAAGTCTGCTGTGCCCTACCTATGTTCTAATCTTTCGGAATTAATTAATCATGCCTTCTCTTAGGGTTATGGTAACCATATTGAATTAAGATTGTTTATAAACAATGTGTTTTCTTAATATTAACCTTTCTTAACACTTACACACTTTAACTGTTACAAATTAACATTCAATTGCATGTAAAACTTCTTAAATCAACAATGTGAATTGCTATGTTTTATTTATGTAATAAATAAACAAAAGCAAATTATGGTAAACATCAGAGTAGAAAAATGAGGTTAAATTCTCTCTGCAACTGTCATAATTGTGTAGTGTACTACCTTCACATTTATATATATTTTTTGTTGATACTATAGATTTATTTGATCTACCTTCCTACTTATGTTTACAAATCATAGAATAAGAACTTAACACATTGATCTATGATCGACAGAATTATATGCTTTTTTTTGTAAATGTTATCTAAATTGTTTATGCTATTGTGTAGTGTATACCTTTAAGTCTAAAATTGTGTAATTTTTAATTTTTTTTTTTAGTTGATCTTGGAATTTTGTCTGTTTTTAGATATGTACTTGTCATAACACTCGATTGGTGGGTGGACATGATTGTTTGATAGGTTTTTTTTTTTTAATTTTTGTTTGTATATTTTTTTTGTGTATATATTAATATTATTTAAACATTCTTATATATATACTTATAATGGCTAGTAATGATACGACTGGAAATAGTGATATCTTTTTCTCTGTAGATGAGAGCAGTTTTCTTTCTGAAGACAATGATAGTGACTGCTATATTATTACTCCCCCTGTATCTGAATTTCTAGTTTCGCAATTTTCTGATGTCCCTAAGAACTTTAATGTAGTTCACATAAATGCTCAGAGCATTCCGGCCCATTTCCCCGATATGCTGACGAATTTCACTAGTAACAACATACACGCTATTCTTGTTTCTGAATCGTGGCTCAAGCCGTGTCTTCCTTCTACATGTTACTCGCTTCCTGGTTTCCAACTAATTAGAAACGATCGCTCTTTTGGTGGTGGTGGAGGCGTTGCCATTTATCTGCGATCACATATTCCTTACACTGTTGTTGATATTTCAGCACAACCACCGCCGCCTAACGCTGGTGAGTATCTTTTTATCGAGGTAAAACTTTCTCACACAAAAGTTCTTGTCGGCGTGTATTATTGTCCATCCATGTACATTGACTTCTTCAACTCATTCCAAAAATATCCTTTAAAACCACATTCCTTCCTATTCACATACTATTATCATGGGTGACTTTAATACCTGCATCCTGAAGCAGGATCATAGGTCATCTAAACTTCAATCTATCCTTAATTCTAATAATCTATCTCTTCTTTCACTTAATGCTACGCATTATTTTTCAAACTCAACACCTTCTCTCCTTGACCTCATTATTGTCTCCTCTTGTGATTTCGTTACGAAGCACGGTCAATATGCAGCCGATGCTTTTTCGTATCACGACCTAATTTTTCTTTCTTACAAAACCCGATCTCCTAAAGCAAAGTCGAATATTCTGCTACAGCGCAACTTTGGCAGCATGGATATAGAAGGTTTGCGAACAGATGCTTCACTATGGGATTGGTCTAATATTGCCAACGCGGATAGTATAGATGACAAAGTTTTTTTATTTACGACTGGTCTCATAAATCTTTTTGACACTCATGCGCCTGTACGACCAGTTAAAATCAAACATCGCCCTTCGCCTTGGCTAACTGAAGATATCAGATTAATAATCAACAAAAAAGCAATAGCTAAGGCGAAATACAAGCGCAAACCAAATAGTCATAATAAAGAAAAGTATACTCGTATTCGCAATCACTGCAATAAGGTGTGTAGAGATGCTCAACGCCTACACATTCATAAATCGGTGGAAGATAGTGACACTGCAAAGACCTGGAAATTTCTTAGATCACTGGGGGTTGGAAAATCTAAAAATACTTCAATGTCATACGATTTAAACACTAATCTACTTAATCAATATTTTTCTTCTTCAACATTACTAGACAACGCAGTTAAAGCTAATACGCTAGCAGATCTTTCAGCTATTCAAACTCCCATTTACTCTCCTTTTGTTTTCAAACCGTTCACTATACGTGACGTTGAGAAGAGTGTCTTATCTATTACTTCCAATGCTGTAGGAAGTGATTGTGTCAGTCGTAACATGATTGTTCCTATACTTGATATTATTCTTCCTATTATCTGTCATATCCTTAACTTTTCTATTTCTACCGGTAGTTTTCCATCGTCTTGGAAAAATGCTGAAGTCGTTCCTATTCCTAAGAAATCCAATCCAGCCACATTTTCTGACTATCGTCCTATATCTATATTACCTCTTTTATCTAAAGTTCTTGAACGACTCGTTTTTCTCCAGTTCAATAGTTTTCTATCTACAAATGTGCTCCTAAGTCCTTTACAATCAGGATTCCGATCTGGACATAGTACTACTACAGCATTGGTTACTATAACTGACGATATCCGATTGGCAATGGAATATGGTGAACTTACTGTTCTTTCCTTATTAGACTTCAGTAACGCATTCAATAGTGTTGATCATGATATCCTACTCGGTGTAATACGCTCTCTTAACGTATCTCCAATAGTGACTGTTTGGTTTCAGAGTTACCTGTCTGGTCGCCAACAACGTATACGCATTGGTGATTCCTTCTGATCTTGGTGCAATCTATGTGCTGGTGTACCGCAGGGAGGCGTTTTATCTCCTTTACTTTTTGCTGTTTTTATAAATGCTATTTCTACTAAATTAAATTCCTCCTACCACCTTTATGCAGATGATTTGCAAATATATACAAAAGCTTCTCTCGATGATCTGCCGAAAGCTGTTAATACCATTAACGCTGACCTAGGGCTCATACTTAAGTGGAGTAAAGCATACGGTCTTTGCGTCAATCCACTTAAAACGCAAGTTATTATCATCGGTAGCTCGTGAATGGTAGCAAAGGCCCACATAGAGTGCCTTCCACCAATTATTTTTAATGGAACTGTCATCCCTATCAGTAACACTGTTAAGAACTTGGGTATATACATGGACAATACCATGTCGTGGGATTATCACTTACAAGTCGTAAGTCGCAAAGTTTATGCAACTGCCGCTTCTTTGCGAAGATTACGTAACTTTCTTCCAATAGCCACCAAGATTGTGCTCGCTAAATCCCTTCTTTTCCCTATATTCGACTATGCTGACGTCAGCTATCTTGATCTCACTGAAGCCCAACTTGATAAACTTGAGCGAATTCAAAATTTTTGCATAAGATTTGTATACGGTTTACGAAAATATGACCATATTTTATCGTACAAAGCTCAAGTGGCTGCCTATTCGTCTTCATCGGAATGCTCACATATTGTATCTTCTCTATAACATTCTCTTCAACCCACTTTCTCCTTCTTACCTGAAAAACCGCTTTGAATTTCTTCATGACTCTCATTCGCGGAACTTGAGATCATCAGATAGTTTAAAGTTGAAGACACCGCTTCATAAGAGTATCTTCATGGATAAATCCTTCACTGTTCAAGCTGTCAGGTTATGGAACGCGCTTCCTTTGGAAGTCAAACGAGCGCAAAGCCTACCCGCATTTAAAAAACTCGTGAAGGATCATTATTTTGCTTTGTAAAGCGCATCATTGCCTCTTCATCAGCCGTTATAAATAGTAATATATATGTTATTATTTATTTATTCTTTTAGTATACTATTTTATGCAGAAATTATATATTATATACAGTTATTTATTATATATATTTATATTATTATATACAGAAACATTTTACGTATTTGTGTAAAATATTCATAGTATCTATAACATCTTTTTTAATATTCTATCATGAATATTACTAAAGTCTTCAGTACGCCAACACACCCTCTTTTTCTTTCACTCTTCTTTCAACTCTGTCCATCCATCGGTTGTCTGGAAGATATTGCTGTCAGCAATAAGACCGCCCATTGCTCACTTTAATAACATGCGTGTTTTATTGTTAATGTTTTCCTTTTTTTTTTGGGTGTGCAATAAAGAATATATAAATAAGTCTATAAAGAAAATGTTAAATTTATAAGAAGATTTAGAGGTATCAAGGATCATTGAATTTGGAGATCTGTTCCCTCTGACTACCTCGTTAGGGATTTTGGCCCGTCATTGTCGTTGTTTGGAATTTCCCAATTTTATGGCTTTATGTTAGAACGAGGTACAGAAAATTAAGTTCTTTCCACCCATATTGCATGTAATCTTATCAATGGACAATGTGACAGGTGAAGTGGTGTTATGGTCCATGTCAACAATACTAATCCTACAGAAGATTCGAAAAACACGAGATTTTTGAGCCGTTTTGGTGGCTACCTTAATTTTCTAAAATGCCCTTTGCCATTTTACTTACATATAGTACTTACTTATATAGCTAAAGTGTACACATCGCCAAGTGTTACGATCTTTACCTACCTCTTTCGCTTCTTTCAGATTCATAATTTTTACTGGGAGTGCTCCGAGGAAATTTTTCGAGGAATCCCAACTGGTGAATTTCACCATCGTACCTTACGGCATAGTCGAAAAATTCATCAAAACCACCTTGATGCTTGGCATTCCACCACAGTGCGTTTTTCGCGGAATTTTCTGCCACACACTTGCACTTTATGGAATGTGCTGCCGTCAGCGGTTTTTCCGGACCGATACTACTTAGGGACCTTCAAGAAAAGAGCCTATACCTTTCTCAAAGGACGGCAACGCATCTGATATTCCTCCGGTATTGCAGATGTTCATGGGGGCGGTAATTACTTACCATCACGTGAGCCACTGGCACGTTTGCCTTCTTTTCTATTAAAAATATTCGAAAATATTAATGTTATACATATTAATATTTTCGATCATATAGTATATTTTTATAATTTAATATTTACTCAATCAATAATCATTACTATAAAATGCGAAAATTTGTGCGTAAGTTTGTTACTCATGCAGACAAATACAGGAGAATGAATAAAGGAGAATGAAAAAACTTATTATATCTAAAGCCCTCCGGACGACTTATGTAATGGATGGGTGAAGTATACTCGTTTGTACTTAATGGATTTCAAGGTATCAACAGCTCTGGCGGTTCTGGGTTCAATTGTCGGACGGATCAACATAGAAAGTTACCCTTTTTCTACGTTTTCTACACTGTGTCGGGTCTGTGTGTTTTTGTATTTATATTAATACGAATTACATAACACAAGTGTTTTAACTGCTTTAGGATCAGAGAAGTGTATGTGATGCTGTCCATATCTAAGTATTCATTTATTAATTATATTATATATACATTATATTCCGAAACATTAGATATTCTTTAAACTGTTTTACGGGAGAAACCACGAGGCGCGGCTACATCAACATAAAGCCTAACTTAACTGTGACATCCGAGATATGGAAATAATTTCAAGTGTTGTAAATTAGATTTACTGTCATACGCACCAGACAATGTCGTCTCAGAGACTGCTGGATGCGAGCCAAGTACGCACCGTAGACTAAACGAAACTGTTATTAAATTAATGTCCTCGTTTGTTAAGCTCTGCTCACGTTTATTATTGTAGATTTAATGAAGTGTAACGTTATTTAGAACGTAACTTCCCGCGAAGTTGTCGCCCGATTTACATAATATTTGTAAAGTAAAACGGATTACTTCGTTTGTATCACGTATTTTATAAGCGACCAGTCGTAAATTTCTTCTTTATTTTTTTTTTGTAGTGTCTGCGCCCTATTTACTTTTTGAAGTAAAACATCTTTAGGTTAAAGGTTCTTCTTTAGGGGTATTTCACTTGGGCAGTAAGCTAATGAATGCCTGATGAAAGTGTTACGAAAAGTGTGATCGGGCCAGGCAAACGGAAGTTGAGAGGGAGAAATAAGTTAGTTAAAATATCATCACGCAATTTCCAATACAGGGGTAGGCAGAGGTCTAGACTAGACAATTAAGTCCCTTCGACCCATCTTTCACCAAAGATATTTTTGGGATAATGTGACAGGTGGTGAGCTTGTCGCCCGCTTCATATCCCAAACCCACGATATAAATCGAATTGTTTAGAAAAAACCCATTGGTACCAGCCTATCACCTGGGCATCAAACTCGGGTCACTTGAATCCTATCACCTATCACCCAACCACTCGGCTATCGTAACTTTCGAGGAAGGCATTTTTAGGGACAACAGGTGCAGGTGATTAGCTTGTTTGAAACAACATAACAATCGGTAAACGTATCGTTATATCTCTTTACATAAAACGTTATTGCAATTAAAACAATAAATAATAAAATTCATGCGGTAAGTATGGCTCCTTTTAATTTTTTAAAGAAATGAAAAGCTTTGAATAGTAAAATATTTTCAGTTATTTACGACATTATGTTCTGGCGCGGAGTTGTAAATTTTTCAAAGAGTCGTTATAGAGGCGGGGGCATTACGCCCGCGGAAACTAAGGATTTCATTAAAATAATGACGACTGTAGAGGTCTTTACTTTCTGAAGTGATCTCTCGTTAATGCTGCCTACAAAAATATGTTTTTATACAAACGATCAGTATTACTTTAAACACTGCTTTTGCTATGCTAGGCATAAAAATAAACCATACCAAAAAAGTCACGATAGCCGAGTGGTTGGGTGGTCGGAATTTCGAGTCGAGAGACCCGAGTTCGATCCCCAGGTGGCAGTACCAATGAGTTTTTCAAAAACTTATGTACGAATTTCATCGTTGGCTTGGACATAAAGGCGGCGACGGGCTCACCACCTGTCACGTTGTCCCGAAAATATCTTCGGTGGAAGGTGGGTCAAAGGGACTTAATTGTCTAGACTTGACCTCTGTCTTCCCCTGTATTGGGAATTGCGTGAAGACATTTATATTTATTATTTTAATAAATTTAATTTTGTATCTCAAAACCTTTAATTTTGTACCTAATAAATTTTACCCCTGTTTTTTTTTTCAACAAGGAGAGCATACTCAATATAAAAACTAATGCATAATAAAGATGTTAAATCTCACATTCGCTAAGCATGACTAATAAAATTGCTTGTTCAAGTAATTAGATTCTTGGCAAGAAACTCCCCTGATACATAAGCCCCGTATAAATCTTTGATCCTGACTTGAAACGGGCTCCCAAAAACGTGAGGAGCTTTGTGTTTTACAAGCTCTCCCATCCCGTATATAACTCTCACAGTAAACAAACACAGCCAAATTAAATGTTACTGACCTAGATCCTTTGAAAAGCGACGTAAGTACATTATAAAAGGATAACATGAATAAATTATTTTGTTTGTATATAAATTAAAAATACGTACTGCGTAAATAGATGCTTGATTGTGGCGTGGAACATTCTGTTAGACTCTTTGTTCTGGTTTGAAATCGACAACAGAATTACCGTAATTCGTATTCACCTTACACTTAGAAGATAGACAGAGATATAATAAACACACTACGCACTACTATATACGCACTGACTTCCAATTTTAATAGGCACTCGTTAAAATTTAAAAACAAAATTTATCATATCACCATCATAATGTCATGTAAAAGTCCCTCTTAAGATATCTCTCATCTTATCCCCTTACGACACCCATGGGATGACGGTGGTGGTGTATTCTTACGCCGTAACAAGCCAAATAATAAATAATATAAATATCTTCACGCCATCCCCAATACAGGTGAAGACAAAGGTCAAGTTAAGACAATTCATACCCACCTTCCACCGAAGATATTTTGGGACAACGTGACAGGTGGTGAACCCGTCGCTGTAACAAGCAAAACTGTTGTAATTGAAGTAATATTAATTTATCATTACAGAAAACTTCTTCTTATGACAATAAAGATTATTGATGTGAAACATCTATAGCCGCACGTAAAACCGATTTCTGGCGTGGCGACGCATGCCGTGGCTATACAAAGGTATACTAATTTACACCCTATTACCTGAGAATTAAGGTTTATAATTAAACACTGAAATCCCTTTTTTATATTTAATTAATTATATTCATATTATTCATATTAGTGACTATGTAAATTATATTAAGATTTCATTTTTACATGAAAGGTAATTTCCTTATAGTCAAAAAGGTTCAATAATTTTTAAAACGAATAAATATAAACTACCATTAAAATTAGCTGGAGATTTTAATGTAAATTTGCAAGAGCTGAATCAATGCCATTAATGACATTTCTTCAAAAAGAATTTCAATTGCAAATCAACAACAATCCAAAAGAATCTCCTACCAAATATGGAACAACTATAAATGCTGTAATTGTGAGTTATCTTGATAATGTTTCATCCAATACTTTTGTAAGGTAATAAATAAATATATAAATATCTTCACGCAATTCCCAATACAGAGGGTAGACAGAGGTCAAGTCTAGACAATTAAGTCCCTATGACCCACCTTCCACCGAAGATATTTTCGGGACAACGGGACTTTACTACTACGGGACTTTTGTAACGTAGTTTAGTTATCATCGACCAATCGTCACAGTAATACCGGCAGAGGAAACATCGAATATAACTATAACTGAAGTCACAGAGAGAGAGAGAGAGAAAATATTTAAATTGTGGCCACTTGATATTAATATCGAATTTTTATATCAAATGTAAATAAATGCTCATTAAATAAAGTTACCATTTTCTGTAAGAAATTCGTAATACTTCATTTTTTCATGTGTATTTTCTTAGTACTTCATTTTTTCATTCCTGTAATAATATTATCTTTTATGCATATTACTTGTACACACACGATATTTCACATCTGCCAGGTGTCCCATGACGGCTCAGATTTTTTTTTATTATTATTATTATTATGAAAACATTTTATTCTTTGTAGTATCCTATACACACTCATTGTCGTTAATGATCTCCGTGTACCAGTTGCATACACACTCGTTACATTGTGATCAGAGCAATATATGTGATGTTGTTCCTATCCATGTATGTATGTATATAATGGTTTATTTATTTATTTAATAGAAATGTGTTAATTACAGATGTAACTATACTATACATATATGTGAATTGTTATTTCGCCATGTCGGCAAGCAAATCCATCTGTAATAAAATTTAAAATACATAATTAAAATAGAATTTATAAGATAGAAATTTACTAAACATTAATGATACTCATAATGAACCGTGTCATTATTCATTTCAAATTTCAAAAACCACAACCAAATGGTGTCATATCCGAAAATGTTTATTTCATGTGCATTTATTTGTTGGAACTTGATAAATCCATAATTATTTTCATCACGGTAATATGGCCGTACCAAGTGGTACCATTTGTGTGGCATTATCGGCATTGAATTAGTACGTATGGATGTTCCATTTTCAATACTTATTTAGTGAAGCGTAGTTGGTATTTCAATACAGAGACCCTGAAATGTGTGAACTGGATGTTTGATTTAAATTAATGATGGAGTACTTGATATGAATGTGCTTGTTCTTCTGTTAATTCCCTATTCGGATGACGTTACACAAATAAGGATTATTGGTATATTTATCACTTATTAATATGTGTTTTTAGTTTTATCGTGTAAATCACGCAATACTACGTTTTATTATGGAGTGGAAAATGTCTTGGATTATAAATAAACCTCATTGTGTGTCCATATTGTATTACAAATGCTGTTTGGTTTTCCAAATATAAAAAATTTAAAAAATTTTCTGAAACGAGCATAATATTTTTTTTTTTTTGAAATGGAATGGAACATGATGATTGAATATCATATATTAATATTTAAACTTAGCTGATCACATGTAATAATGATATTTTAAAAATATTATCCATAACCGCTAACCTTTCAAATAATATGGGGTATCACAGGAACTACTAACATTATATTTAAGAACATAATTGATATGTAATATAAAATAATTAAATTGATTTGATACTTAACACATTAGATGTTGTTATTTATGCTTGTTGATTTCGGTTTGTTTTCATTCATAATGGACCAACATAGGAAATTAATTAGTTTCTAAATTTAATATACTTCAATGAATTTGTACTGTCTAATGTCCAATTCAGTGAACTTTGTGATCAGTAACGTGATTATTTATTAGAAAATTGATGAAAATGAAGCCAGTTTGATACATCCAATAATTAACGAAGGCTGTTTGATAGTGATTTTAGCAATCCACTGTAATTAGGAGTAGTCAGTGCGTCTTTATGTCGAAAATAAATAAATAAATAAATATTTTCACGCCACTCCCAACGCAGGGATAGACAGTAGTATTGACAGAAAAGTCCTCTAGAACCTATCTTCCACCGCAGACATTTTTGAGATAAGGCGACAGGTGGTGAGCCCGACGTTGTCTTTATGCCCATGGCAATAAATCCTATATGAGTTTACGAAAAAAACCCCGAATGACTCGAATTCGTAAAATGTTATATATCGTGTCCTCATGTTTAATTTTCTTATAACTTAAACGTGTAAATATAATTATAAAAGTGGAAATTTATTTAAAGATTAAGGTTATTTTATATAGATATACTATATAAATAAATAATGTAAGGTATCAGTCAAGGATTATAAACCCTTTCTTCCCTTGGGTGTAGTACGAGGCCTTAAAAATGCCAGTGGCTACCAATAAATGGCAGATCCCGAAAAATACTGGACTACAGTTAAGGAGTCTGGCGACGGTCCACAGCGTTTAAAGTGCAAAACCGCTTGTACTGCGAACGCCAATCCTCAGTGTGACGATTATAATAAAACCTCCTCATAGGAGAGACCTGATTGCAGCAATTTACTGAAATGGGTACCTAATTTGATATTACTTAATGTAATGTTTCTTTTTCATTTTTTATTTATATTTTTTTTATTTCTTATTTTATTGTGATATCAAATAAATAGCTTTTATTTTCTTTCTTTTACGTTTACAAGTCGTTATACTTGTATATGACATAAATTATGAAGACCTCCGTAGACAAGTGGCTTACGCATCGGTTTACATAGTATCGCCAGCTCTGTGCTGGGTTCGTTTTTCGGTACAATTTATAAAACACTTTTCTTCCATAATTTTTCTACATTTTCTCAGTTTGGGTGTTTGTCGTACATTCAATGTTTCTGATTTCAGAACTTAAATGCTTGTTTTGGGATCAGAACAATGTATGTGATGTTGTCCCTATCTATAGATATTTATAAATAAATAAAATAAATAAATATCTTCACGCAATTCCCAATACAGGGGTAAACAGAGGTCCAGTCTAGACCCTTAGTACCTTTGACCCACCGTCCACCGAAAATATTTTCGGGACAACGAGACAGGTGGTGAGCCCGTCGCCGTCTTTATGTCCACGATAACGATATTACACTTAAGCCAACAATATAATTCGAACATAAGGTTTTTTGAAAAAACCCATTGGTACGAGACTGCCTGGGAATCGAACTCGGGCCTCTTGACTCGAAATTCCGACCACCTAACCACTCGGCTATCGTGACTTCTTATCATTATTTATTTATGTATTATATATATATATATATATATATATATATATATATATATATATATATATATATATATATATATATATATATATATATATATATATATATATATATATATATATATATATATATATATATATATATATATATATATATATATATATATATATATATATATAAATATTATAACTTTTTATTCACAATATATATGTATTATCATTTGTCATTTTTTTTTCTAAAGCGCTTCCAGATATTTCTAAATACCCACGTAACTTTCAAAGAAATTTCGGTAAAGCGGTACAGCGCTAATCTAATTGTGGGCTAGCATGCGATCGTAATTGTTCCAGCTTTCACGGGCTTCAATGAATTAAATCTAACACAATGCTATCTTTGTAATATTATAAAGATTTATAGCAATGTTTTAATTAAGAATGCTTTAATTTTTTTTTAAAAAAAGGAAAAAAAATGACTTGCTAGAAAAAAAATGAGTAGCTGAGCCGATAGGGTAAAATTTATTAATGCCCTGCCATCGTAGCTCAGCGTTGCGGGTTTGAATTCTGATAGAGGCAAATATTTGTGTGGTAAATGTGAATGTTTGGCTTGACATAAATGTTTATTTGCTTATATATGTATATAATTATTTATTGTATATGATATTCATCTATTATATACAGTGTAGTGTACCGTAGATTTGAATACTCACGATAACCGAGTGGTTAAGTGATCGGAATTCGAATCAAGAGTCCCGAGTTTCTTCCCTCTGTCCTCTATCTACCCCTGTATTGGAAATGGCATGAAGATATTTACTTATTTATTTTATTTGGCTTGACTAACTTGGCGATAGGTTCAACACTTCTCACGTTGTCCCAGATAAGCTTCGGTGAAAGTTGGGACTAAAGAATTTATTGCTTTTATCTTCACGCATTTCCCAATACTGGGATAGGCAGAGGTCTAGACAATTTAGTCCCGTCTACCCAAATTTTAGTTATGGTTAGCTTGTCGCTGTTTCATGGTCCAAGTAGACGGTTTAATATACTCGTGTAGACATATAATTAAAAAGATAAATATACGAAAATACATTACTCGAGAAAAATATTCATGTGTATCACACAAATGTTTGCCCTTAGAGAGATTCGAACCTGCAACCCTTAGCTTCAAAAGCTGGGTCACTGACAACATGACTTTCAGGCCGTCTATATACAGTTTCAAATATAAAAACAACAAATCTATTAACCATAATGTCTTGGCAATCTCCTTGGTTAAACAGTGACGCGCAACAGTCTAATGCGCGAAAAGTCTGATACTGCGACCTATCCGTTTTCTCAGCGTGGAAATTATGGCCTATGTCCTGTATTAAACCTCTACATATTCAAGCTCAAAGCTTACTTTAGGTATCAGACTCCCACAAGATATGTTATTAATATTACGCTTATTTCACACATGAAGTATTACGCTTATTTTACTTCACGCATGAAGAAGATGATGAATCTGAAAGAAGCGAAAGAAGTATGTAGGGATCGTGACACTTGGCGATCTGTTCTCTCTGGCTACCCCGTCATGGATTGTGCGTGAAGATAAATAAATAAATAAATTTCACTCATGTTTGTACAATGACGTTAACATTTGTGTATGAGTGGTGAGCACACCAGTTTTTAAATTTTGTCAGCTTTTAGGTCCCGAATTCCAATCCCTAATTTTCTTTTACGTTTTCTACATTTTGTCGGGTCTGAGTGTTTGTGGTGCCTTCGTTGCTTCCGATTCCATAACACAAGTGCTTTAGGTAGTTACTTCGGGATCAGAGCCATGCATGTGACGTTGTTACTATCTATGTGTTTTTTTTATTATAATTCAACTGTGTATGTTATGGTGAGATTTAAATAAATAAAAAAATATCTTCACGCAATTCCCAATACAGGGGTAGACAGGGATCTGACAGATCCCTGTCTACCCCTGTATTGGGGACTGATTAGACAATTAAGTCCCTTCGACCCACCTTCTACCGAAGATATTTTCGGGACAACGTGACAGGTGGTGAGCCCGTCGCCGTCTTTATGTCCAAGCCAACGATATAATTCGTACATAAGTTTTTTAAAAACTCATTGGTACGAGCCTGCCACCTGGGGATCGAGCTCGGGTCTCTTGACTCGAAACTCCGACCACCGAACCACTCGGCTATCGTGACTATCGTCAATATTGGTAACCCTTCAAATTCCTACGATTCACTTTCTAATATTTTAAAATATTGTGTATTTTTTTATTTCGCATAAAGACATCATTTCGCGGCCGGTACATTAATTTAAGGGAATGTTCTCTCAATTACAAGTTTATATTAAAATCAACGATAACGCGGCAGTTAAATGCTCCGCGCACGTAGCGGAGTTGTGGATTTCATAAAACAAGTTTTATTCCCAGCCGTAAAAGAGACATTATATTATATCGTTCCCTATACGCAACGCCTCTGCTTTGATTTCTTTACAATGCTGTTTTTATTGCTGCCACGTACTTCATACATAACTTGGCGAAGAATGGTGCGCGTTTTTTATGAGATTAGAGTGAAAAATGAGCTATCAGACAACCTGATGGTAAGAGACTACTGCAGCCTATAACACCAGAAAACTAAACATTACTAAACCGCACAATCCTTGACTAATGCGTACATTCCAATTTCATTGTACACTTGTTTTAGTTACAAATATAGAGTATAATTAATAGTTATGTTAAAGAGTCCAGCATGACTTTAGAATTCAGTCAAAATTGTATCATTTTTGAATTGAAAGTAGAACGTTACAAATGCCTTTTCACTCCCAAGGACTGTTGGAATGCTTCATAGCTTGTAATTACTCTGTTTCAGAACATTAACACCAGGCAAAATTAGGCTAGAGAGTGGTACAAATTGACGAGGATTAACAAGCATAGCAGGAGTCTAAACTGACAATGAAGAATCAATTGCACAACCAGCAGACTAACATCTCGTCTAATTTGCTTCACAATATTTATTGTACGGTGACGAGGTAATTTCGTTAATATATCACACTTGCTCCTTTTAAAATTTGTCTGTAAAAGTTGTATTAAATTTTACGTAATAACACTACACTATAATCGTTACACCTATTCCTTAGTTGTAATATTTTCTATCAGTAAAATTTATTGATTTTTCTTTAACCATTGCAAATAATTACAATGAATCCGATGCTAAAGCACCTCTTTCATCACGAGTCTACTTAGACTAAGGAGAATGACAGTAAAGACTGGCCATCTATATAACATGAACTTAGAATCTACATTTCTCTCGAGGCACCGTGGGTACACATGCTTTAATTACTAAGGGCAACAAGGCCATGTCAAGGCAAACTGAAACTTGTCTCACCAAAAATGCATGAGAAATTTATCTGATTACCTTGATAGAATCCTATCATCGGATCCTCACTTGGTGATTATAAGAACATCGTGGAGTATATTTATAAGGTATGGTAACGATGTATATATTATACATAAAAATATCTTCAAAAAGAACTTCCTTATCTTCCAATCGTTTAGAATAGACCCAACTATGAAGTTCTCTAACAATTATTGCATGCATTTTACTAACAAAGCTTGAAAACACTTTGTTAAATAACTAAACGTGTGGAATAACTACAAATGTAATATTTAGATATGAAAGGGGCCCGAGTATTTGGGTTTCGAGCCATAAGCGCATTATGTGTATTTTATTGCTCTCAGGCAATCCCGTGGGATTGCTGCAAGCACAGTTCATTGACTTTATTGCAACCGTTAAATATATAATTCAAACTATTAGCTTCAACGTATCGTCCACGCTCCGTTATAGCCTGGAATAAAATCCTTCTAGATTTACTTGCCGGGATTTGTTGTAAAGTAGACTTATCGCCCGCGATCATAAATTCGCTTTATTCGCAATTCACAAATAAAAACTGTAAATTTAAATTTTTATTCCACGAGTTATTACTTTATAAAAATTTTTTTCATTTATTTATTCTCGTTTTTGTTATTGGTTATTTTGCGTTTCTGCTTTTATACTTCTTGGGGTAATTTTATTCAAATTTTGCAGAAAGTTAATTGTTTTAAAAAGAAGATGAATATTCAAAAACATAACTTTTACGAGCTATTGCTTGGTATATATATTGGTAAATATTGGCTTTTATGAGCTTTAGCTTACTTATGGGTTTTGTTTGTAGCTATATTGAATATCTTCCTAACTTTCATTTTTATGGTTTATATTAGACAATGGGATAAAACTGTTTGTGGTAGTAAATAATTTAAGAAAGTGGTTTTACTTCTGGATTAGATAATATCAAATAATGTATCAAAATCCTTAAAAAGAAATATTTAAGTACCGTTTTTCATGATTTTCGTTTCATTTTTTTTTAACTTTTGCTACTGACTAGATTTAGTGTAACATATAAAAAAACTCAAAATAGTTTTTTCAAATTCTGAACTAATGCGTGTTGAAAACTTGCATGTAATAAATCATTCTTGATTTCATAAACTACACAATTAATAAGTCACGATAGCCGAGTTGTTGGGTGATCGGAATTTCGATTCGAGAGACCCGAGTTCGATCCCCAGGTGGCAGTACCAATGAGTTTTTCAAAAACTTATGTACGAATTTCATCGTTGGCTTGGACATAAAGACGGCGACATGCTCACCACCTGTCACGTTGTCCCGAAAATATCTTCGGTGGAAGGTGGGTCAAAGGGACTTCATTGTCTAGACTTGACCTCTGTCTACCCCTGTATTGGGAATTGCGTGAAGATATTTATTTATTTATTTTACACAGTTAACGTAGTTAAATCAATGCACTAATCACTATTTATTGAGTATCTAAGAATACATTAATATTTAATGATTTCTTGTATTTACGCGAACACTACATATTTTAAGTAAAACGATTTTCTAATTTAATGGCGTTTTTAATTAGTTTTTACAAACTATTTTTATTTACTTTATACACCACCCCCCGTATTCATCAAGGATGTTGTAAAGCATCCGAAATGTCGGGAAATAAAAATAGTTTGTAATAAGTAATTAAAAACGCGTTAAAATCCTAAAACTGTTTTATTTAAAATACATCAATATAAATTGAATTTGCTTTTCTTTGAAATAAAAGTTACAAATTTAAGAAAAAAAATCCACCTTTAAAAAAATTAGGGATCAATATAACCAGAACTGACACACATTCGTTTTGTGTATGCAATACCCGAAATTCTCAAAATGAAATAAGAATTTAATAAAATCAGGACATAAATTACTAATGCACACAGTTGTATCTTACATAAAAATAATGCTCGTATCAAGATACCTTCCCGTAATAAAACCGGAGGCTAACTTAAACAAGAAGCGGTATCTGAACATAAGGGATAAAGTCGGGGCTATCTGCTGTAGTTGAACCCATGTGGTCCAAGTAATAAGCTTATCGATTCGTTTCAAAACGTCATAATAATTTTCTTTATTCACAATAATTTTAAGCGTACATATAAGTAAAAAAAAACATTCCTGATTTTACGATCCGATAGCTTAGATGGACCCTGTCTTTTAGGCTACGGATTTGAGGTTTAAAGCCCGCTAGGGGCAAACATAGGGGCAAACGTAGTCGAGTCGTAGATGTTTATATGTAATATGAATATTTATCGAAATGTGTATGTTTGTAATTATATAGCTTGGACAATAAGACGATGATAGGCTCACCTATCTCGTTGTCTCATAAAGACTTCGGCGAAAGATGGATCGAAAGGACTTAGACTCTGTTTAGACCGCTGTCTACCCCAGTGTTGGTAAAATGCGTGAAGATTGTGATCGTGATTACTTTAATCGTAATATTAAATAAATGATAACTACTGCATTATATATATGTAACTGTGTAGTTAAGATGCAAAGAAAATAAATTATTTGTATAAAAATGCACAAATTAAGTCACGACAGCCGAGTGGGAGGGTTATCGAAATTTGATTCAAGCCAAGCTCAATCCCCAAGTGGTAGGCTCATACCAATGAGTTTTTTTTTAACTTATGTACGATTTGTATCGTTAGACTTTCCTTCTCCTTGTACGACGTGTTGGTCCTTGATTTAGTCCTTTTGTGAATATTTTATGTGACTTCATTGAAACTAACAATATAAAGCTGAAGTTTACTAATTTGGTGATGGTTACAAACTTGTCTCATCATTTATTTGTGAAGTCTATCGCAAAAAAATACATAAAGTATATCTACAGTAAATATTCGCTTATCACTGCCATATCTGACTTGACATTGGCAGAATTTTAAAAAGAGAGGGCATAAATCTAAGGAACAAGATGATTTTTATCGTTAGCTTAAATAATAAGACGGCGATAGGCTCACCACCTGTTGCGTTGTATCAATTGTGCTTCAGTGAAAAGTAGGTAGAATGAAGTTTATTGTCTAGATCTTTGTTTACTTCTGTATTGGAAAATTGCGCGCAAATTAAAAGTCTTAACTTGAAGAATGAGACATTAATCATCATACATACTCTATTGGTTCTCTGTCGAGTTGTCTCAAAATAAGCTCCATGCAACGAGCTAAAAGACAACGTTATATAGAACAGCGACTCCCAATGGGAATTACGCGAAGAAGAACCGATTATGCTTTAGACCATACAATTGAAGTTCCTCGCTAATTTACATCTTCCTCTGAACTTCCGTTCGTCTAGCCGGATCACACTTTTCGCTACGCTCTCGTCACACATACACCAGCTCCCTCCCCAAGGCAAGCGTACGTAAAGAAATTTTACTTCAAAAGTCTAAATATTATAAAACGCTTTAGCTTTAACCTTGGAACAACACTATGTGGCAGACGACCGCAAAGCACTTAGGTATATAATATTTTTATTACTGTCCCCGACCCCGCTTAGAAAGCAAAGGCGGCCTCACTAAATAAAATATTCTCTACAAGTACGTTTGTATTATTGCCGGGTTTATGTTAGTGCAACGTACAAAAGTTTTTTTTTTATTTTAGTTCAACCCAAAAATGTTTACATTCTTTGGTAATTGGGTTCAAAATATTAAATATTTTGGACTTGATCAAATGTTCGTGTCTTTATTCCCCAAAGTAAAGAAGGCTCGACTGAAACCTATACGTTTTCGAGGGCGTGTAAAGTCCTTCATCCGGCCCTGTAATAACGCCAGGATTGATCTCCTCAAATAAATACATACATAGACAGGAACAACATCACATACATTACTCTGATCCGAAAGTAAATAGCCAAAGCAATTCTGTTTTGGAATCAAAAACAACGAAGGTAGCACAGACACCCAGACCCAAGTGTATGCAGAAAAAGTGTTTTCTACATCGACCCGACCGGGAATCTAACTATAGACCACAGAGCTGGCGATACCATGTAGAACCGGAGCATACGCCACTTATCCATGGAGATTGTCGAATTATCGCAATCCCATACAGCTATGATTCTCTACTAATGAGTCATAGGCCAAGCTTTCCCCGGAACGCACACCACTGCAATCCCATTGCTGTGGAAAAAAACATATTTTGCTTCTAAAGCTAGTAACTCTCTTTAGATTTCAGTTTAAATACTTATTTACTATGTCATTCAAAACATACTATATAAGATAGATAGAAATAAAGTTTAGTAAAGTTGCTTAATTGACCACAAAAAAATATTTAAGCTGTATATATACATTTTCAAAAACAAAACAAAATCTAATCAAGATTTTAAAAAAAAATAGTTTCAAAAAATAGAGTTAAAAAAGCAAAAAAAAAAAAAAAAAAATACGTCGGGGGCAATACAGTACAGCAACTGCGTTTCTTCGTAAGGTTCTGCGCTTTCTATAAGTTGCGGGTAGACACTACACTGATTTTCAGCGCAGCTGGTATCAGCATGTACATAACAGGCTTTGAAAGTCCATTGCAGTACATAGACCTCTCACATTTTTTTATTTCTTTTGATTGAGCATCGCATTAAGGTGAGAGGTGTCTATGTATAGATATTCTATCTATCCGAATACTCTTGACCCTTCCCTTCCCCCTCCGAGCCCTTCCCCCTTCGAGCAATTACTCGCAAGGTCTTACCTAGACACCTTCCTTTTTCTAGAGGACTTCTCCGTGACACGGTTTGCCATAATCGCCATGCTCGGTAAGTGGATTGAAAATCGTTATACCAGACATCTTTCATAATAGAGGTCGCTGCTCGACACTAGCCTGCTGAATTCTGGTCTGGTAGTCTCCGAGATGGTTATCCGCTATCCGTCGGTAGCCAAAGGTATATTAAACTTTTCCTTTGTCGATTTTTACAACACTTAAGGCATTATTCAATAATTCATTATTCAAATAATCTGAGTGAATGTAAAATTACAGCAAGATATTCCGAGGGATTTTATGAAACATATTTTATAAACTGGAGCATCTTTCATTAGCGGTTATCTTAATATACCTATTATACTGAACAGTTATTTCCTTTCGCTAGTGAATTTATAGAAGCTGCTTTTAATATTTCTTGAGAAGAAAATTTGATTTCGATCAGTCGATGGTCTTTGAAAACGAGCAAATTAACCACTGAAATATCTATAACCATTATAAAAAAAGAAATATTTATAGTACAATATATTTGCATCAACAGCCGATTGGCTAAGTGTGCGGACTGCAAAACATAACGTCGCAGGTTCGGTTCCGCCATACGACTGTTATTGTCAATCACTGACACATGCATTGCAGCTTATTTGAAGTGCTTAACAAGAATAGTATATATAATGTTATTTTTATATTGCTAGTATTTTTAATACATTTTTTAGATAGGGACAACATCATTGCTCTGATCCCATACGAAGCAAAAAAGCACTTGTGCTATGGAATCAGAAACAACCAAAGTACCACAAACACTCAGACCCGAGAAAATGAAGGAAAAGTGTTTATTCTACATAGTTCGGGAATTGAGAACATCATAAGAATCGCTATGTACAGTACTTGTCCACAGAGGTCGTCAAATAAACAAAAGAATATATACATATATTCTCATTGCCCTATACCTTCCTAATAAACGTTAGTAATATATCAAGTGTCGTTTAGTCATCCAGGTACTGCATTAAATAACAAAAAAATATAACGTAATGAAACAGTAATAAAATCTCTTATTACATTTATTGCTCAGAAAATTGATGTCCCGATCACGGTAAAGATGACATTCAATGTATCGTATTAAATACAGATTGAGTCTCCAATAAGCGGACACGAACTATAAAAAAGGTATTGTCATGGGGATCAAATGGTTATTGGTAATTCATTATTGGACTACGGAGCCAATCTAATCTATGATTTCGGAAATATGAAGTTAAGGTTGACAAATTAAAAGTCAATTGAAGCGTATAATTTACCTCGTGGGATAACTTTTTTTATAGTATTATACCGGGAAAAAGAATAAGGGAATTACTTTTTTATTTCCTTTGTTAAAAAACGTACAAAACGGGTAACTACGGAGTTTCTTTTGCCTGTTCCTTCTTCGTTAGAGGAAGTTTATTACGAAAGGATAGATTTGTTACTTATATCGATGGATTAATGATTAATTTTGATTTGATTTCATTAGTTAAGCTTGAGTTGAGTGGTTTCTGCAGCCCATGGTACCAATTTCAAAAGTAGGTCAGAGATGTATTCTCACTGTCCGTCACTCTTACATTCTTCTAACCAGTCAACACGTATATAGTCAGGTAGTTTTGATGGTAGCTGTGTGGTATTAAACATTTACCACTCTTTCTTTCCCGTAGGTGTTAGGCAATTTAAAAAATTGCCTTGAAAATTAGTGCTTGGTCAATTTTCCTTTAAAAGTAAACGACAAGATCTAGGACTTTTCCGCAGGGTTTAACAAAAGGAAAATCGGTTAATGTATTTGTCGACGAGTTTACCTCCGAGGACGGTTGGCGTAAACACCGGTTTTCAAGGTGTTGCCATCAAGAGATCCCGGGTTCGATTCCCTGTCGGATCAATGTAGAAAACCACTTTTTCTACATTTTCTCGGGTCTGGGTGTATGTGGTGCCTTCGTTTTTTCCGATGCCCATACCACAAGTGCTTAAGCATCTTACATTGGGATCGGATCAATGTATGTGTATGTCTCTATCTATATATGTATCTATCTATATATATGTACAACTTGTATATGACCACCACGCTTGGCAAGTTGGTTGGCGATCGAGTACCAGACGCCTTGCGCCTTAGACCCTGCTTCCTGTCACCGGTCTGGTAAACTTCGAAGTAATTTTTGAAGATTTTTATCTCGCCTTCTGTCGGTAACTAATAGTATTTTCTAGGTTCGTCATAAATAAAAATAATAAGTAATAAATAACACTATTATATTCGTCCGCCTATTTATCTAATAAGCCCAACTATATAGTACAACGTAATATCAGAGACGGGCGCTTTGCAGGCGCGCTTGAATAAATTGGCTGTATTAATCTATGTCACTTATTACTCTATAAACTTCCTCCGTGATGAATCGCCCTCTACCTGAATGAAAGAGAGCGCCGGGGATTTTAATTGCAGGGGAATGTCGTCTCGATCATTAGTATTGATGTCGTTACTTTGTATAAAGAATAATTTAGACAATTTATAATTATAAGCTGTCAAAGAGTAAATTAATTGTTGTTTTATTTACTTTATATCTGCTTTATAAATTTATTTTAAATTTATAAATTTGTAAATTTGTATTTTTTTTTTCAAAACATACGTACAATTTGTATTGTTATCTTGATATTAAGACGTCGACGGAGCCACCATCTGCCACGTTGTCCTAAAAACGTCTTTGGAAAGGATTTAGTTGTCCAAACCTCTGTCTACCCCTATATTGGGAATGGGGCAATTTGTTTTATGGATTGCCACAGCAACCGTTGTTATTGCCTGACAAAACAATAAATTCTTATATTTATTTATTTATTTATCTTCACGCAAAATCCCTGACGGGATAGCCAGAAAGAAAAGATCGCCAAGTGTCACGATCCTTACATACCTCTTTCGCTTCATTCAGATTCATCATTTTCTTCATACATGCACGTCGAGGTATCCGAGTACTCTTGACCCTCCCCTTTTCGAGCAATTTGCTCACATGGTCTTGAAAATTTAGTCTCGGCCTACCTCAACCCCTTTTAATATTAACTTTTGCGCTATATATTTTCTTCACCATTCAGTCTTCGCTCATTCGCTCAACGTGCCCAAACCATCGAAGCACGCCCTTATACGTTTTAGTGACAAGGTCATCTTTCAAACCTACTACACTACAATAAATTTTGCTGTACAAAACAATACTTATTTTTACAACAGACAATACAGCAACTATTGTTATTGTCTAAGTCTGTTGTTTTTGAATTATATACATTTTTACAACAGACTTAGCCGCAGAGCGTTTGGCAAGTTTCATATAATAACAGCTTTTATCCGCAGCTTTGCTCACATGATGTCTCTACCTGTCAGTCATTATCATTAGAAATTGAATAAAATTATGATATGATTAATTCCCAAGCAAAAAGAAACTGCCGGTGATATATTTAACTGATTGTTGAGCTGTCCGCCGATATTTACTTATTGGATATTCGTTTCACCTTTTACACTTATACATAGTTGAAAGTTAAATAATTATAATAGCTGAATAGAGAATAATAGAGGAAAGTTGTAATTTTCAACTTAAAAACCTATTCAAAGCAAATAAATATTTTGACTTTGACTTTTAATGTCAAAATAAATCTCCACAGAAAAAACTAAATTTTCTATCAAATATAAAAATGGCAGCGCACGTAATATAATAGCTTTTATTAGCAAATCTTTGCTACCTTAAAATAATTAATATCTTCAAACATATTTTCAATATTTGAGTAAACAGAGGTCAAGATTTTAAGATCTTTAGGACCTTTCACCGAACCATTTGGGACAACGCGGCAGGTGGTGACTTTTACGCCACTTTTTGATACCTTGCACTACATTACTATAATTTTCATAGGGATATCTAATCAAAACAATATACAGACTATATTACTCACTGATAATAGTGCTTTCTGTTG
Source organism: Sericinus montela (assembly GCA_029286605.1). Lineage (NCBI taxonomy): Eukaryota > Metazoa > Arthropoda > Insecta > Lepidoptera > Papilionidae > Sericinus > Sericinus montela. The sequence continues at coordinate 1,331,805 of JAGSMR010000057.1, forward strand.
GTGAAATAGCTTTTATAAACAGTCAAGTGCTTTAGGAGTGAAAGCGTAACAAACAAACTTACTTTAGCATGTATAATATTAATGACATGGGTAGAATTAAACTTCGCAACTCCCTAGTGTATGATTAAATGATCGTACTTTTAAACTCAAACTACGTTTCGCTCAGATGTGTTTTCAACGGGCATTCAGCCAATATGATCGTGGGGGAGTTCGTGACGTAATTTTATCCATACATTTGTCTTTCAGTTTATTTAATTATTCCTTGTATTTACGCGAACATAACACATCATAAAGAAAACGATTATCGGATTTTAACGCGTTTTATATTAGTTTTTAACAAACTATTTTTACTTTCTCCGTGACCACGGGTGCTGTAAAGCATCCGAAACGTCAATCAGATAAAATCCGAAAATCGTGTTATTTAAGATTTCAGTTTATTTATTTATACACTTCTTTGCACATACCATAACAAAAGAAATATTAACTAAATATTCGTTTAAAAAGCATTCAAAAATTGTTGTAAAAAACGGCCGGCCGCTAATCGCCGGAAATCGCTAACGGAATGCGATAACTTCTTCTTTCAGTAAGTTTACACAAAATTTTTTCATACAAGCATTTATTTAAAATAGCATCGTCACGTATTAAGATATTATACGGGTGTGGTAATCGCCAATCCGCTAGCCAAGCTTAGCGATTATCGCAATATTCTGTTTACAAAGTGGGTCCATGTTATTTTATATTTTATGTGTTCTAGTAAGTGTTGATGGACCTTATAAAAAATATAACAGAACGACAGAAAAAACAGAACGCTGGACATTTTTTTTAGTTTTTAAATTTTATGAATACATTTCTACTTAAATAGCGCATCATGACATACATTGCTCTGATCCCAAAGTAAGCACTTGCCTTATAGACTCAACGATACCACAAACGCCCAGACCCGAAAATATGTAGAAAAGGTGTTTTCCTCATTAACCCAACCGGGAATCGAACCCTCAGAGCTGGCAACACCATGAAAACCGCTGTCCACCCCACGAGGTACTAATCTACGGTCATAATTATTAGAAAAACAAGCACTGCTAAAAAATTACCTTCAAAATAATGCTCAGTCTATTTTTTATACACAACGCTCTCGTTGCATTATCTTGGATACGGTCCAAACTGCAAAAGTCGATATAAATGTTGCTAAGCCAACCGTGTTGTTGTACAAGTTATAAACGACCACCTTAACACAATAAATATTGTTGCCTATTTAAGTAATCATTCTATTAAAAATAAATAAAAATATCATCACGCCATTCCCAATACTGGGACAGAGGTTTGTCCTGTCTCTGTCTGAGGAAGTCTCTTTGGTCCACCTTCCACTCAACACATTTTATGGGACAAAGTGACCGATGGTGAGCCTGTCGCCACATGTATGTCTAAGCCAACGATATAAATCGTACATAAGTTTTTAAAACTACCCATTGGTATGAGCCTACCATTTGGGAATCGAACTAAGGTCCGTTGACTCGAATTCCGATCAACCCAACCATTCAGCTATCATGTTTTTTATTAATATAAATAATAATAATTACTTATGTAGGGACCACATAAGTAGCTGAGTCACTTTTGTTATGGTATCGGAAACTACGAAAGTACATATGACACACAAAGACCCGACACCTTGACAATGTTTACGCCATTCGAACACGAAGGTCGTCAAATGTAAGGGCATTTGTCTTGCAATGAACTTTTGCAAGTCATTTTGTAGATATGTTGTATTGTAAGATAATATGTAATAGAATATTTGGAATTGGAATGAGACATAGAATTTCCCTAAAATTTTCCACAAAGAACGTTGCTAAGTCAAATGCATCCATTTTAATACGTAACGCTTTTTTATAAATCACAGAGACGAGTGCGAGCGAGAAGTAAATATGCACATTCTTGTAAAATATCTGGCCGCTTACACAGTATCGATATTTCGAAAAACACAATATCGATAATTTGATCGCAATTGGGAATCTGCCAACGGTTATTAGTCCGTACGTATCGAGCTCTGTAATTACGGTCCGCTGCGAGCCCAATTGATCTTATTGTTCTCGCCCGTGTCCCGACTGGGATGTCATTAGTGTAATTGAAACATTTGAAATGGATATAACTCCCGAAGATGTATTTCAGCTTGTAATATCGTTCGTTCTTTTTTTAAAAACAAAAATCTTTTTCTTTAAAATTTAATGGCGTAACATTAGTGGTTGTCTGCTTTTTTTTTCATAAACTGTCTTAAAGTTTTCAAGCAAACTTTATTATAAAATCCTTTACTAAATAAAGATATTTTTACATTTAGCCAGCTATATATAAGCGAAATGACACTCACCACGAGACCTCTAAAACTATACACCCGATTGACTTGAAATTTACTCATTTCGCGATGAAGACGCTCAGTAAGAACGGATTTTACGCAAATCCTCTCTCAATTTTCTTTTTAAATTTAATAAATGTGGCACAGACGAAGTTACGAGGGTCAGACAGTGACATAATATGTATATAGATATTTAAATGAATATGAAGATATATAGGATTCTTCTCTGTTTGGACAATATTTTGCGCTAAGATTGTGTTTTATAAGTCCAAGTTTAATTACATAGATTCAGCTCTGAGAAAATATGAAAATATGTAGAGAGAATAAGTATTAAAAAATATTGTACAAGCGCCATCTATTGACTAGATATTAGCTCCCCTTGACAATAATGTATCATGCTGTAACCACTTATAACTCTTAAATTAAATAATTTACTCAATTTTTGTTAAATAAATATCTTTACGCAATTCCCAATACAGGAATTGACAGAGGTCTAGGCTAGACAATTAAGTCCCTGCGACCCACCTTCCGCCGAAGATATTTTCGGGACAACGAAACAGGTGGTGAGCCCGTCGCCGTCTTTATATCAAAGCCAACGATATAATTCGCACATAAGTTTTTTAAAAATCTATTGGTACGAGCTTGCCACCTGGGAATCGCACTCGGGTCTCTTGACTCGGAATTCCGAACACCCAACGACTCGGCTTCCGTGACTTTTTAAACAAATACTCAATTTTTTTAAATTGGTTATTAAATAATTTACTAAATTTTCGTTGCTCTGACGATCAACCTCTTACAAAAGCTTATTTTGAGACTTATTAGCGTTAGTTAATCTCGCAGTCTTAGTGTCCAAAAACAAACGATACAAAACGAAAATAAACTTTAAAAAAACTTTAGTACTCGATTATCTCTTGGATTGAACTCAAGTCTCCTAATTCTAATTCTGAACCACTCATTTATCACTCTATTATACAATAAATATTTTTGTGAAATATATATAACAGCCTGTAAAAGTCCACTTTAGAACATAGTCCATTTCCATAAGGTTGGTTAACCCAAATCGCCACACTTGGCGAGCGTATTGGCGATAGCAATATCAGACAACTCACACTCAAGACGCTGCTATCCGGTCTGCTAAATTTGTTGCTTAGTATTTCTCGAAATAATAATTCCGTCGTCGATCGGAAAGCAATAGCAATTAAAGGCATAGTTAAAGGAATATAATATATAAATAATAAATATCTTCACGCCATTTCCGAGACAGCGATCCAGTCCTTTCTACCCACCTTCCACAGAAAACATTTTTTGGAACAACATGACAGGTATTGTCTCTGTCATCGTCTTTTTGTCCAAGCCAACGATATAAATCGTAAATAAGATTTTGAAAAACCCATTGATACAAGCACACGTGGGAATCGAACTCGGATCTCACTCGATCGTCACTCGAATTCCAATCAACCAACCACTCGACAATCGTGACTCATATTTTTATAATAATAATCTTTATTTGCCATTAAACTGGGTGTTTACAAGATAGTATTATATTAAATTACATGATCTCTAAGTTTAGCCACTAAATAATGGCATGCAAAATTTTTTTTTTCTTATATATTAAGAGAATTTACTACATTTTGATTTTGGATTTATTACATATTGGATTGTTTTAGTCATACTACATTTATTACATTATTGTTAAACTTAAAATACTAAAATTCAAATGTATACGACAATAAAATCAACGCATTTATTCAATTTCATTCATAATAGTTCAAGAAATCATTGACGGTATAGAAATTTTGTTCTAAGAGCCATCTATATAAAATTGCTTTGAATTTTTGGAATGGAAGTTCTTTTATTTTTTGGGGTATTTTATTGTATATTGTTTTGCCCATCCAATAACAATTGTTTTGAAACTTGGAAGTGCTTCTATTAATAATTTATCTGGGAACCTTTTACTTCTTTGATCTTGGTTTCTATTATAAACATTCTTATGATTTTGCTTTACAAATTTTGCCATTTCAAGGATATATAAACATGGTAAAGGAAGGATTCCTAAAGTTTTAAACAGAGGTTTACATGACACATTTGGTGGAACATTACAGATAGCACGAACACAGTTTTTTGTGAAATGAAAGCTTTATTTATTTCTTTGCTGTTACCCCAAATAAGCAGTCCATACCTTAGTATTGATTCTACATATGCAAAGTATGCTAAAAGTGCTGCCTCTCTTGAAGCAACTTTAGTTAATTTACAAAGAGCGTAGTTAAATTTATTTACTTTCCTACAAACTGAATCGATTTGCTCTTGCCATTTTAATCTATCGTCAATAATAATGCCTAGAAAATTTGCAATATTAGCACTATGTATAGGTTGTCCCTTATAAGTAATATCTACGGAATTATTAAATTTATTAAAATTGAGAAGTTGCGTCTTAGATAGATTAACTATCAAATTATTTTTTTCTAACCAATCTCTTATTGACGATATAGTATTCGTTATTTCTGAAATGTGTTTGGATAGTGTCATACTTTTTGGTGATGTGACTACAATCGCAATATCATCAACAAATAAAATTGTTCTTTGCTCTGTAAACTCAGGTAGATCATTTATGTAAATTAGGAATAGAAGAGGACCAAGTACACTACCTTGAGGTACACCTGAAGAGTTAGTTCTCAATTTTGATCTACATTCCCTTATAATATTTTTTTATCAATTTTGGAAACCTCAACAAATTGTTGCCTTCTATGTAGGTATGTTTGGAACCAGTTATAAGCAGAACCTCTTAATCCGTTCTGTTCCAATTTTGTAAGTAGCTGTTCATGAGGTACAAAGTCGAAGGCTTTGGATAAATCAAAGAATATCACTGAAGTATTCATACTATTGTTGGTTTTTTTTAAAACCTCTGTAATAAGACTGAAATTAGCCATTGTTGTTGATTTACCCTTTTGAAATCCATATTGATCGTTACTTATTATGTTATACTTAGTAAGAAAGTCGGTAACCTTTGAATAAATAACCTTTTCAAAGATTTTTGCAAATATAGATATTAATGTAATTGGACGATAATTGTCAATTTCTGTCCTGTCACCTTTTTTGTATAGAGGCCTAACTGTTGAGATTTTCAGTTTATCTGGAAATATTCCAGTTTCCATAGATCGGTTTACAATAAATGCGAGTACTTTACTGATTTGATCCTTACATATTTTAATAACTTTTGTAGATATGTGGTCGTACCCCACAGAAGTTGTATTTTTTAAGGTCATGATAGTTTTACTAATATATTCATCATCAATGGGAGTTAAAAAGATTGAGTTTTGAAGTCTTTTTGTATTTGTGTTAACAACTTTGCTACTCCAATTCTTTGTCAAATTGATAAAATAGTCATTAAACGCATTCGCTATTTTAGTTTGATTTGTCATTATTACATTATTATATTTTATTTTATTAATAAATTTGTCAGTTTTCACGTAGTTCACTTCATTTTTTATAATCATCCATGTCGATTTTACAATATTCTTTTTCCTTTTAATATAATTAACATTTGCTTGTTTCTTTGCATGTTCTATGCATCTTTTTAATATTCGAGTATCTTTTTTATATGTATTTCTGTTACTTATTGTTTTATTACTATAAAATTTATGACGAAGTCTATTTTTTAATTTACAACTTTTCTTTAGACTTTTTGTTATCCAATTTAATTTAAATTTATTATTTATTTTTGTCTTAACTAGCGGAAAACAGTGTTTATACAGCAGACAAAACAATTCATAGAAATTATCAAATGCTGTATTAAAGTCTAATTCAGAATATACACTACAAAATGAAAGATTTCCTAGGTAACGTTGAAACCTTAAAATATTTTCATCACATAAATTTCTTTTAAATTTATATACAATACTAGACACCAATTTTTTATCCTGTACTGAAAATCTTATAATTTGGTCAGTATTATGATCCGATAGACATAGTGGAATTAATGATGCTTTTGCATCTTTTACATTACTAATTATATGATCTAGACAAGATTCGTCTCTCGTAGCTTCTTGTATAAGAAGTTTCATTTTATAAGATTCAATCAAGTCTACAAGGCGATCAACAGTTCTGTTACTCATGAGTGTATTGATATTTATTTCTCCCATTATAACTATTTTCTTTTTGTAATATTCTAAATTACATCTATATAAAAGTAATTCTATTTTGTGAAAAAATAAATTATGTAGTAGTAGTAGTTTGATTTTCCTAACAGAATACTACAGATACACACGGAAGTTGAATAATGTATCGGAATAACGTAGTGCATAAATGGAATGTCTAATTGGAAACAGGAACTTAGCAATATTGTCGGTAGCAAAAACTTTCTCCTTAAAGCTAGTAGAATGACGAACTTTCTCACCTCGTGGAACTATAATCGTAACATTCGCGTACTAGTTCACACACCGCCGTTATCAATAATGTTGCCGATAGAGGTGGATGAAGCTCCCCCTCCCTTACACCCCTCACGATAAAACTCCCCCATCTGTCGTAAGGAAATGTACTGCAAAAGCCGTAGCAAGTAAAGGTGAAAGCAATCCATTGGGGATTCCGCAGGGCTATTATACTTATATTTGTAAATATTGAACTTTACAAATGAATCTTCGAGCATTTATCCATAAAGGGACAGTCGAAAATATAATATCTTCACGCCGATTCCGATACTAGGATCGGCGTTTTAATGTCTATAAAGTTCGACCCACCTTCGACGGAACACATTGGGACAACATGACAGAAAGTCTGTCGACGTGTTTATGTCCAAGCGAACGATATAAACCGTACATAAGTTTGAAACTCTGGTAGGAGTCTATCGTGTAGTCAAATAATATAAATTAAATTTTTCATCTTTTGTAAATATACGTCATTACAGGTTTCAAGTTTCATATTCTACTTTAACGTCATTTTATAAAAAAATATTGAAAATTGTAACGTATTTTCATATTTTATAATGTCATGTAATCATATTTAATAATGTAATAAGTCACGATAGCCGAGTGGTTGTGTGGTCGGAATTTCGAGTCAAGAGACCCGAGTTCGATCCCCAGGTGGCAGTACAAATGAGTTTTTCGAAAACTTATGTACGAATTTCATAGTTGGCTTGGACATAAAGACGGCGACGGGCTCACCACCTGTCACGTTGTCCCGAAAACATCTTCATGCCATTCGCAACACTGGGGTAGAAGGAGGTCTTGACAATTAAGTCCTTTCTACCCACATTTCACCGAAGACAATTTTTTAGGCAACGTGACCGCTTTTTAGGCAACGCGGCCTGTCGCTGTCTTTATGTCCAAATCAATGATATAAATAGTGTTCTATTAGAATAGTGTATTATTAGAATGAAGCTATTTTCGAGATAACGTGACAAGTGGTAGGCAGTCTCCGTCTTTATGTCCAAGCCAACGTCCATTCGTACATAAGTTTCTGATAGAACCGATTGGTACGAGCCTACCAGCTGGCTCTTGACTCGAATCCCTATCACCCAACCCTCGGCTAATGTAGCTATGTGCGTAAGCAACTGCTTAATACATATGTCAATATATATTACGTATACATAAATATACATGTCAAAAGTCATTACTCTTCTATCTTCGGTGGAAGGTGAGTTCCAGAGACTTAATTGTCAAGTCTAGACCTCTGTCTATCCCTTATTTCTTTAAATATTAATTGCATTAGATATCAATTGTTAATACATTTTAATAATTATTATTTCCGTTGTAAAAATATTTTATAGTAAAAAGGCGGTTTTATGACTTTCCTCAAGGAACCTTAATATATTACACGACCGTCCCAGAGGCGTTCCAGACCTATTGCTTTTTGCAGACAACCCACGACCCCCTGCGTAATCCGATTTCAGTTGCTTACGTGTTTGTTTTCATATTCTCTAGACAAAGTTATAAGTTTCGGCTCTTGTCTCGCTTCGTTGAATAGTTTTATTTTGTGGAGGCGTCAACATTTTATGCCTTTGTCCATTTCGTAATGTCTTTCATATCTAAATGTTTTCAAACTTTGTACTCTATTATTAAATATAATTTGTTATGTCAAATGAAGAAATTTCGAAAAATTATAAAGTTGCCAAACGAAACAAGTGTCAAAACTTAGTTCTTTATCATCATTTATAAAAACTTATAGCAACTTAGAGATAAAATGTTTTAAAGTTTATAAAGTTACAAATACACAATTTCAAGATGGCAATATTTTTAACTAATATTTGAAGACGCTGAAAGTCCAAATTTAAGCTCGGGTCATGCCATCGAATATAAAATATACTGCCATTGTTCGCTTAGCACTCTTAGGGTATTTACGACAGCTAACTACTCTCCAAAGCAAGATTAACACACATTTTATTACAGTTAGGGCATACCCTAACACTCGTACGTCCCCACATTTTTTACTCAATGTAACGGACGGTCGAAATAAAGGTTCGAATTTTATGGCCTCAGCTGTGCTTTCGACAAATCTTCTTTTGCTATACAAAGGTATTTCAATACTGGATATCTTATTTCTTCGTTACTATTTATGATTATATATTTGCAACCTTCTAAGCAACTAGTTACTGGTTACAAATCCATCTAGGAGCAAATTTTTGTGTGATAATGATGTTTGTACGAGTCATGTGTGTTTAACAGTGGTAGAGCCCCGCATCATCTTTTGTTGTTGCATGAATGGGCCGGCTCATCCGGGGCAGTACCACGACCTCATAGAATACCGGCATGAAGTAGAAGTCTAACAAACTTCTGCGTTTCGTCTGGTGAGTGCAGGTAACCGGAGGGCCACACACCCCTCCCCCAATACTGGGCGGAGGGGGCACTCTAAGGCCGGCAACGCATCAGCTATATCTCTGGTATTGCGGGTGTTCATGGACGGCGGTAATCACTTACCATCACGTGAGCCACCTGCTCGTTTGCCTCCCTTTTCATAAAAAAATGTATATTTAAATATTTATCTATGTTACTACCAACATAACCGTCATGTCCTCTCTAGGGTCGTAACTAGATTCTGTTGTTTACACCATATATACTAGTGGTAACATTGATCCGATCAATACGTAGTATACGTATGCAATACAACCTGAGATCCAATTGTTGCTTGAATCATTGAAACGGCACATTATGCTAGGGTTAAGCAATATCAAATGGAGTATAACATAATTACAAACTCGATTCCTTTGTTTTGCGCTATACAATAGCCGTAAATCGGCTTTAGAAATAGCTAAGCATATAGTCTTATTATTAATACGTTTCATAGACGTCGCTAATTACATTTATTGTTAACATTTATAGATCATTATCGCTGACGGGGTTACGAGAGAGAGAGAGAGAGAGAGAGCAGAACAAGTATCAATAAAATATATATATATATATATATATATATATATATATATATATATATATATGTATATATATATATATATATATATATATATATATATATATATATATATATATATATATATATATATATATATATATATATATATATATATATATATATATATATATATATATATATATATATATATATATATATATATATATATATATATATATATATATATATATATATATATATATATATATATATATATATATATATATATATATATATATATATATATATATATATACATATATATACATATATATATATATATATATATATATATATATATATATATATATATATATATATATATATATATATATATATATATATATATATATGTATGTATATATATATATATATTAAGGGTATCTGAATTCGACGAAGAAATCCACGAGATGTATACACACCGGTTTTCATAGTGTCGCCTGCTCTCGGGTTCCATTCCGAAACGGGTCAAGATAGAAAACATTCTGCATTGTTGGGCCTGGTTGTTTGAGGGACTTTCTTTTTTTCTGATTCCATAACACAAGTGATTTAGGTTTAAAACTAAAACAATTTTTGTGTTTTTGTACATAGATGGGTACACCATCTATTTTAGTATTTATTTATCTATGTAATATATTTATTTATTTATTTAATTTGAGTAAGCAAGTGAAAAGAATATTCCACCACTGTCGAACCACGGGTCGAATATTATTAGAATATTCTTTAATTATCCTCTCACGATACCCTCGGGTAACTTAGGAGACGATAAACAGAAATAAGCCTTGAATATAACACGATATAACACGATAGCCTAATAGTTGCATGACCGGATTTCGAGTCAAGAGATCCGAGTTTTACTCACAAGAGTCGTACCAATTGATTTTTTAAAAAAGTTATGTATAATTCATATCGTTGATTTGGATATTTAATTTTGCAGGAAACGAACCTTAATGTTCTTGTGTCACATACATCGCTTCAATCCCAAGTAAGTAGCTCAAGCACATGTGTTTTGGAATCAGAAACAACGAAGATACCACAAACACCCAAACCGATTAAATGTACAAAAAGTATTTTTTACATTATCCCAACCGGAAATCGAACCGGTGACCTTTGACCTAACGACACTCAAAGTAATAACATACCTAATAATTACACGTCAGACTGACCGTCAGACGAGATTACGTGGATTTATTATATCAAACTCCACCACAAGCAAATCCGAAAGTGCGAATTCGGCGAGCCGCCAGATAAGAGTGACTCTTTGTAAGCGAGCGCGGACGTCGGCGTTATCATAATATATTAGTGCGGACCTGCAGGTAGGGCTGGGTTATCTGCTGTCGCGTATACAACCATGTGTAGCTATGTGTCGGGAATAATGACAGATTCAACAGAATTACAGTTTCATGAAAAACTACGCGATTTCTGAACTGTAAATAGCATTAAATTATTTTTATATTCACGCAGTTTTCCAAACAGTCTCTCGTCTGAGTCCAAGTCCTTACATCTAAGCCTATCGTAACAGTTGGTAAGCCTATCGACATCCTAGTTTCCAAAGCAAGAGTACAATATACTTGCGTAAAAACAAACTTAAATGAATAAATATAAATACACACCCGAGTAGAAACATTTGATTCTAAAAAAATATACTTCACTTCACGCCATTCTCCATACAGATGTAGACAGATGTCTAGACAGAGGTCTAGACAATTAATTCCTTTCATCCCACCTTCCACCGAAGATATTTTTGGGACTACGTGACAGAGATAGTAAGCCCATTGGCGTCTTTATATACAAGCCAACGATTTAAAATGTACATAAGTTTTGATATAAACATTCGTACATGGCTCAAACCTGGGTATTAAACTCGTGTCCCTTGACTCGAATTCCAAACACCCAACCACTCGGCTACCGTGACCGCATCGAATTTCATACGAGATAATATATATAATATAAGAGAATGTTTACGCACTCTCTTGTTATTTCCACTAGATGGCACTGACATATTTCCTCAGTATAACTTCTTAGACATAAATTAAGTTAATTAACGTTCCAAAAACACTCACCTAAATGAAAGCGTTGTCAACGGTCTGTAAGATTTGTGACTACCCGCATCTGCCATCGGAGTTCCCCAGAAATCGTTCAGCAGGAGTTGCTTCAAGGGGTTCGTTGCTATTACGTCACCGTTCGTCACTATAGCGGGAATGTCGTCATGAACAAAATCACCGTTCAAACTATTCACGTAACTCAGTACAGCTGTTGTTGTCACCATAGCATATATGGCGAAATCACCGTCGCATATCCCTTTCGCCCGACTCTCCTCGCGTACGGTAGGCAGCGAACGCCTCTTCATTTTCGGACTCGTTTTTAACTTTATTGTCACATTCCTACATCTGCACATTTGATATTTTTATCTAACTTTAGTTTTTCACAGGGTACCTGAAACAAAACAAACGAAATGTTATTTAAATATTAGCGTTATAATAGATAGGAATACATTGCTTTCCCATATATTGCTCTGATCCCAAACTAAGTAGCTTATGTGTTAGAGTCATGGAATCAGAAACAACGAAGGTATCATAAACATCCATACTCAAGAAAATGTAGAAATAATATTTTCTTCGGTGACCCGTCCGGGAGTCTAACCCAGGACCTCAGACCTGGCAAAACCACTGTACGACTTTTGTCCACAGAGGTCGACATATTTGTATTACTTTTCGTTTCACCTACGTAAATGTCTCCGAATCGCATCGCAATATTCGTCTGTATGTTAGTATTTTTGCAGGTATTGCTGCGGTTAAATAAATGTATACTGCGCTAATAAACACTCGCAACAATAGAGGGGATCTTAAGGGACCCTAAGAAACACTATCCAACCCCGTAGATATTGAAATCGGGGAAGCGTGATGAAGAGCCTACGTAATACGATAAGTGCGTAAATTTCAACATATACCACGGAATGCGTAGCCCAGGACCGGTACAGTAACAGCCTCATGAAAAAACATATATGAAAAAACGGTAAAAATTTAAATACTTTTTATTAACAAAGTTAACTTCAAAAATCTTACTTTTCTTCAAATATGTTAACTAAAAACCCTAAATGCTAAATACAAGACCCTTAGTTCCTAAAAGTTTTCCAGATGGGGGTCGACCAAGGATGTATGTATAGGTCCGAAAATATCTTCTGTGGAAGGTGGGTCAAAAAGACTTAATTGTCTAGACAAGACCTCTGTCTACCCCTGTATTGGGAACTGCGTAAAGATATTTATTTATTTTAAAAATAAACGCAAGAATTGTTTGGTTGTGCAAATTAATTGATTGTGCTGTGGGTGGATGTCAAAGAAGTAAAGTTGATCATCAAAAAAGTCATTTCATCCAATTTTACTTTTTGATATACACTCACTGCACAAATATCAAATAAATTTTCTCTTATTTCATTAAGAAAACTCTCCGTGTACGTTTAAAGAGAACTGTATCTCGTTTTTTATTTCCGTAAAACTTTGCTAAATTTTTTTTAACAGTATATATTTCGTTTTCATTTTAGTAATTAATTTTCTTACAGTTTTAATTATTATTTCATTCTGATTGTTTAAAAATTAAGAAAACTTCCACTTTTAACTTATTTCGAATAAAACAAAACCTTTCCTTTTTTTTGTGTAAACAATGTGATAGTATGTTACTGAATAAACGCATATCATAGCGCATATAATACTGTCCAATAAGTTCTTAGCAATGATGTCCATTTCAACCCATTTTCCACCGAAGCTTATTGGTAAAAAAAAACTGAGTTATGTACCTATAACTTGATTTGATTTGATTACTAGACAAAACAAAATTTTACTTTCAAATAAAAAGTTCTGATGAGCATGTTACAAACAATGTATAGCACTAATTACAAAAGCAAAACTTTGCAGTAAATAACAGATATGTCAAAGAAATTTTGTCTTGTACATCGGGCATATACTGCATTCGAGAACTTTCCGCACTCACTGTACCGTTGAATCAGCTTTTCGAACTAGGATTAGTTTTTAGAGTATTCAAAGAAAGTATTTCCCCAACATGCTATAAGATTTTTTTTTACATAATACTTCTTTTTTACAATTACGTAGGGACAGCATCACATAAATTGCTCTGATAACAAAGTAACTAAATCACTTGTGTCGGAAATAACATAGGTACTAAAAAAACCCGAGATAATGTAAAAAAAAAAAAACATTTTTTTTTACATTAAATCGTTTGGAAATCGAAGCGAAATCAAGTGGAATACAGAATTGTGCAGTATTATTAAGATGATGCAATTTGCACCCAAGTTCGTTAAATATAGTTTTATAATAACGCCTGTTAAATAATGACTACCGGCAAAGTAATGCCTGAGTCTATAAGCTAGTCCACAGTTTGGAAATACAAGAATATATAAAAAATAATCTTTCGTTTATTTCCTATCTAATAATGAAATAATTATGAAAAGTCACATTCTTTTATTTTCGGCGGATCAGTCTTTTCCATTGAATAGTTTATATCAATTTTGCATATAACAACGTATTGATTATCACAATATGATCCCCGCATTGCGCTAATAAATATACTTTTAATGTGCGTAAACTTCTCTATATGTACATCCTTCAGATACGATCACTTTGTGAGAAACATACGCCGATGGGATCAAACGAGAATTTATTTGGATTATCACTACGGTACAGTACATTAAGGACAGATTGGTTAAAACTACTTTAAGTTTTTGTATTTTAAGTTTATACAAACTTTTCCTCTTATTATAATATTTCTTCATTAATTTCATCGGTGTGTACATAATTAAATAAATAAATAAGGAGATACAATATGGAGATAGATTTTTATGAAAAAAAAAATCGTAGGGAAGGTCTTTTTCATACAAATGTAATGTTTAATTTGTGCGTTTAACGCGCAATAGAACACAGAAATATTTTTTAAAAGATGTCATAAATAAATACTGTCAGCGTTAATCTATAAGAAATATCAGCTTGGTCAAGAAAATAATGATGTTTACTGTGGCACTAGAAATGTTGTAGACACTAACGACGTACCCAGATCGAATCGAGGCAAACTAGGCAAACGATGCAAGGCGTACACTTATTCTACTACTTCATGATATTCAGTGAGGAATTGTACTACTTCATGATATTCAATCAAGAAATCCGCAGCAGAACATAGCAGTAAAATCGACGAACTGATAACTGTTGGGGTAAAACGGATATCGAGTGGCAGCCTCGTTTAGGCAAACGCAGTGTAAGACGACCGTTAAGACCGGCAAAATTTTGTGAGGAGTCGATGGATGCAGGTGGCTGAGGACCGTTCTTTGTGGCGAATTTTAGAAGAGGCCTATGTTCAGCAATGGACTCTTGACAAGCTGTAAAAAGGAAGAAGAACTATATAATAATAATTGTTACAGCCTATAAAAGTTTAATATACAGAACTATCCCATAAAGAGTTTTTTTAAATAATAGTCATGTTCAACAAGCTGATTGGAGAATACAGTACCAGCCGCCTGGCACCTAAGACGCTGCTGCTCGTCACCAATCTTGTCCAATTTTGGTCCGAGTCCGAGATTCGTTATACTGCCATCTATCGCTATCCAATAACCTAAATTAAGGCCTTTCGTTTATTTCTCTCTTACAATAAGGGAATAAAATAAGTGGTATATTCCTCGACTCGAAATATATATTAATTCGAATTATATTTTCGAGTCGAGAGACCCGAGTTCAATCCCCAGGTGGCAGGCACGTACCAATGGGTTTTTCAAAAAACTTATGTACGAATTACATCGTTGGCTTTGACATAAAGGCGGCGACGGGCGCACCACCTGTCACGTTGTCCCGAAAATATCTTCGGTGGAAGGTGGGTCGAAGGGACTTAATGGCCTAAACTAGACCTCTGTCTACCCCTGTATTGGTATATTCCTACGCCCAATACTTTATATATAAGTCACGATAGCCGAGGTTGGGTAGTCGGAATTTTGAGACGAGAAGACCGAGTTCGATCCCCAGGTGGCAGGCTCGTACCAATGGGTTTTTCAAAAACTTATGTACGCATTACATCGTTGGCTTGGACATAAAGACGGCAACGGGCTCACCTCCTGTCACGTTGTCCCGAAATTATCTTCGTTGGGAGGTGAGACGAAGGGACTTAATTGTCTAGACTAGACCTCTGTCTACCCCGGTATTGGGAATTGCGTGAAGATATTTACTAACCTATTTTATTTATTCAATACCATACGTTATTTATTTTGCATTGACATATTTCTTTTAGTATACCTTATATAGATTGTGTCGCTATTTGAAAAATCTAGGCAATAACACTTAAATAAAAAAATGTATTGCCTATAACATGGAACGATTACTGCTTTGTCATGCAAAATAATAGCTATCATGACGGCTAACATGCCAGCTCGCATGCTTCATACCATGTCCCGCATCGCCTGTCGTTAATATTATATGCACGCGTGCATACGAAGAAGCGGTCCGAAGGTTGAGACGCCAAAATATTTTATCCCAACGGCAAAACTTTAGCTTATTACACGCTTATGAGAAATATCTGGTAACGTGTATTAAAATATTTTGTGAATTTTCGTAAACTCTCCACGTATATGATTAAGAACTTTTAAATTATTTGCTTTGTGTTAAGAAAATGAAAAAAAAGTATATACAGTAGTCACATGTGTGACTACTATATACCGGGTGGGCCATGAATTAGTTAATATTTGAAAAAATCGTATAAAAAAACCATTTAACATGTTTTAAAAATCGTACGTATCGTATCGTATCGTAAATCGTATTTACGAGAAAGCTAATTAGTAGTAATTTATTTTTTAAAAATTATTTCGTCTAAATGACCACCGTTTCGGTTTTTGCACTCATCTAAGCGAGTCCTGAAGTTATCGAATACTCTTCTATTATAACCAGCAAATTCCAGTAGCATCGGTGCTAAGAACTCCCGTAACATTTTCACATACTCGGCAGAATTAACAGTAACTGAACGGCCTCGAGAATCTTCAAAAAAGTAAGGTCCGATGATTCCTTTTGCTGAAATTGCAGCCCATACAGTTACCTTAGGAGAGTGAAGTGGCCTCTCATGTTTAGCTTCAGGATTTTCGCTGCTCCAATACCTGCAATTCTGTTTATTTACATGTCCATTTAGGTGGAAATGGGCTTCGTTAGAAAATAATATGTTGTGAAAATTACTGAAACGAGTTAACATTGTTTCGGCATATGACTTACGCAAATTTAAATCATTAGGGTTTAGTTCTTGCACTAGCTGGATCTTATATGGATGTAATTTCAAATCTAATTTCAAAATACGGCGAAATGATGTGCGGGATAATCCTAATTCAGCCGAACGTTTGCGTGTCGATAAATCTGGATCACGTCGAACAGAAGCGGAAACTTGCTGCACGTTCTCTTCGCTCCGTTAAGTCCGTGGGCCGCCGGTTTGTTTCACATTTAGTGTAGATCCCGTTTCTTCGAACTTCTTCACTCATTTCTTTATTAAAGGAGCACTTGGACACTGACTTAAGTCGTGTAAACCATATTCAACGCGAAATAAGCGTCTTACAGTAATGAGCGAAAAGTCGTTTAAATAAAACTGTTTCTACTGTTTAACCTACATTTTTTCTACTGTTTAAACTGTTTAAACTAAATTTCCAAGAAGCGAGCTAGTGCCCCCGCCCGCGCCTGCGCCCCGCGCGGCAATAGTTTGCGCGGTTACATTTAAATGTTAACGAATTCTTGGCCCACCCTGTATAAATAGAAAGCTATACATAGAATGTATTTACGGCGTAAGAATATACCAATATACTCCCTTTTTTCCTGTGAGTATCGTAAGAGGAGGCTACCGACATACATTTTTTGGTTTCTTCATCTGGCAAACCCTAATACATCAAAAAAACACTTTTTCTACATTTTCTCGGGTCCGGGTGTTTGTGGAGCCTTCGTTGTTTCCGATTCCCATACTTCAAGTGCTTTAGCATCTTACATTGAGATCGGAGCAATGTATGTGATGTTGTCCCTATCTATATACCAGACCAAAATTGAGCAGATCCGTGACAGGCAGCAGCATCTACGGTGCGAGATATATGGTATTATGATCGCAAATCCGTTTTCGAATCGTGGCGATTATGGCAAACTCTCCCATTCGGGATACCTAATCTAAAATAAATATAAAATGTCCTGTTATGGACTCTGAAAAGCAGTTATGATGATAAATATACTCATAATGCAAATTAGCACAGAAGAAATTGAAAGCACTAAACTGTCTAGATCTCTGCCAGCGTCACAAGAAATACGGTCGTGATTATTTTTTTCAATTTATCCACTAAACATGTTTACCCAATCAGTCATAACGAAATTAATTATTTATTGAGCTTACGTAATTTATGGGGTGGTTTTAGTTAATTTATAGCCTATAACGTACTCGGGCATGTTTACTAACTTCATTAAATTAATGAGTACCCTCCCTCCCCCTCCCCACCTTACTCCCTCCCATTTGATGGTGGTCGTTTATGATTTTATTAGAGCGTGTAACAGTTTTAATGACTGCGGGGTTAATAAAATCATGTAAGTATGGAATAATTACGTACTATTCAGTGGCAGGAAAACTGTATAGCGAAAATAATTATCCAATTTAAAGCAATTTTATAGTTTTAAAATATATGAAATTCATTGCCATGACATGTTCCACACACACATACATAAATAAATACATTGATAGGGATAGTATCACATACATTGGTCTGATCCCAACTGCCACTGCCAACTTGAAAACGGATGGACTTGCGGACGGGTGTGAACAGGGATCTGGTGCTTTTTGCTTTCGCGACGGTGTTATTAACGTGGCGTGACGTTGACGTGGTCGACCATGGTCAGTCTTCTGTCGATGGTCACGCCCAGGTATTTGACCTTTCTCGACCACTCGACCTCCTGATCGAGCAGTTTGAGTTTCGGAGGAGTCTTCCGGGACTGTCCAAGTAGTATGGCCTGCATCTCACCGTCGTTCACCGAAAGTCTCCAATCAGTGAGCCATTGGGGTATTTGGTCTTAGGTTTTCTAAAGCTATGTCGATGTATTCGCTGGGTTCTTCGACTAAACTAATGGTACAACATGCGATATATACATATACATAAGTAGCTTACGATGTGCATGAAAAAGGATAACTACTTGCCAGCTCGGATATTTGTGACCTGTGGAGGACGTCTCCTCCCATCATCAGCTTTATTTCTATTTTCATCAGGTTTAGTTTATTAATGAAAATATATATATATACATATAATTTATACTTGCGATTGTGGTCAATTGGTGAAATTGCATTGCATTAAAATTCATTCCTGAACACTTGTACACAATTCACTTTTATTTAATTATTTATTCATTAATCGACCGGTTTCGCCTTACGGCATCATCAGGGTATTGACACAGAGTTTATTATATTACATACTAATATCCCATTTTTATATTTATACTACCCACAATAAATCAGAAACAACGTTTAAATCAAAAATTATAAGTTAGTAGACGGTAGGTATATATTTAGGGATAACATACCGAAAGCATTGCCACTAAATTCGGAAAAAAATAATTTCTTATTTTGATGATGCCGTAAGGCGAAACCGGTCGGTTGATTAATATGTAATTAAATAAAAGTGAATTGTGTTCAAGTGTTCAGCAATGAATTTTAATATATATATACATACATAGAATACAATATAATTAATTAGATACTATCAGATGTATAGTTTATAAATATGAAAAAATTATACAATGAAAGCCTTCGGCTGGGAAGGCCAGACGTCTTAGATTTAGAGAGATAGGTAAATATACCAGCAAAGCGGATGGTTTCTGAATATGAGCTTGGGGCGGTCTCACGGGTCCCAGTCACCTCAGATTATCGGAGAGTTGATGTAGACCTCTCCCGTACGATCGCAGTACCGGCTACTTCGCTTCCTAGACGCTACTGACCGCCAGAGGTCTGATAAATTTTAAACTGGTACTCTCTCTCTCTCTCTCTCTCTCTCTCTCTCTCTCTCTCTCTCTCACTCTCTCTCTCTATAATAATATCCTTTATATATCTCTATAATTAATCTATAATAAAGATTTCATAATATTCCTTTTATATATTCCTTTCATAATATTCCCCTTAAAGAAATTAATATTTATTTTTATACAAAATCATTCCGCCTAGATACAGAGCCGCAACATTTCTCTAAATATCTACTTTTCAATACAGTCGGCAATGCCAGCCGTTATGAATTTTCATTTTCCCTGTTCAGGAACGTGGTACGTGCTTCAAATATATTATATCGCGCTGAAGAAAAAATGCCAAGAAGCTACATCGAGCATTAAATATAAATATCTTGAATTTGCGGCACCCAATATACCATGAACGTGGTAACACCGAGTATTTTTGGTTGTGTAATAAAAATACGCCGAAAATGCTTTATATGTCGTTTGTATAATCATTTTTACACGCACATTTATTGTAGGATTTAGTTAACATATAATGTAATCTAATTTTAACATCAACATCATAATATCGCCCATTTAAAGTCCCTTGCAGAATAAATATTCCCCTGTAAGAGTATTTAGTAGTAGTAGTATATACTTGATTGTACACCACACATGTACAAGGAATAAATACATTACAGAAAAATAGATACGTATGCACAATAAGGCGATCTTATCGCTAAAGAACGATCTCTTTCAGACAACCTTAGGGCTAAAGAGAAACTGGAATTAAGAACAGTAGGAGGTGGCGCGTTTTATATTACACTTACATACTAATATCTACGAGTAAATAAACTAAACTAAGTAATAAAATAAATTTACCATTACGACCACGCTTGGCAAGCGCATTAGCGATCACAGTACCAGACTGCACCTTAGATACTTCTGCACGTCATTTGTCTGCTGAATAATTCATGCCAGAGACACGATAGTTGTGGTTTGGGTGATCTTAATTAGTATCTATAGATTCGGGATGGATCCACAGGAGGATAGCTCGGACAAACGAACTTTTTCGAAACTTATGTAGGATTTGTATCGGTTAGCTTATAAAGTAAGACGGAAACATACACCTGTCAGCTTTGGTATTAGAGATCACTATCAGACACATGCCTGTCTTATATGCTGCTTCCTGTTACCATCAGCTCAATTTGGTCTGGTATGTTTCGGAATATTTTCTATCGGATCTAATGGAAGCGATTTGCACTTTCCATAATATACTCAAAAAAATGGTGGTTTTTATAAGGGAATATAGCACATGAGCAATCGGTTCTTTTGCTTCATTCGGGCTTAAATTCTTCTTCAATGTAGAGGCGTAGGATATGATATTAAAATACAAGTTTACTCCTAAAGGTAATCTTTTAATTGGTTCGTAATAGTTTTGGATATTTTTTAAAGCATGGCAATTATGGCAAATCTTACTAACGTGAAAGGCCCAATGCAGTAGACTTTTACATATGTCATATATTTGAGACTAACTGCCTCCCGCGGCTTTACCTGTTTAAACTTAACGCGTAACCCTGTTACTCCTTATAACATAACCTATATGTCAGTGAAATTCCTGTCAAAAGCGGTCTAGGTCCAGTGATTAGCAGAAACAAACAGACAGACAGATAGCTAAAATATTAAAAAAATGTATTTTGGTGTATGTACGTATATATTCATATACATGTAGTAAAAAACGGTTATTTCGTTATTACAAACAGACACTACAATTTTATTTATATGTATAAATAATAAATAAATATCTTCACGCCATTCCCAATACAGGGGTAGGCAGAGGTCTAATCTAAACATTTAATCCCTTCGACCCACCTACCACCGAAGATATTTTTGTGACAACGTGTCAGGTGCTGAGCCCGTCGCCATATTTTTGTCCAATCCAAAATTATAAATCGTACATAAGTATTAAAAAAACCCATTGGTACGAGCCTACGGTATCAAACTCGGGTCTGGTGACACGAATTTCGATTACCGAACCACTCGGCTACCGTAACACGATAAATTATATGTATAGATTGTTGATGTGTATAGAAGTTTACTAATGTTTCGTCTCCAATGCAAATCTAATTAATAACTGCTTACGTCGCTTCACTACACATGTTTGGAATGCAGCCAGTTTCTGTCGATTTGACTTGGAGCTTAGTGCTCGCAACATATACTACGCAGAGTGTAAATTCTAGAACTCTGAAATTACGTTCATAAATTTACTTTAAACTCTCTCAATTTGTTTCAATGGAACATTAGTTATTTAAATGACTATTTAAGTACAATCTTCAACTTCGCTAGAATTTAAATCAAATATCAATCAATAAATAACAAAATAAAAATTTAAATATCTTCACGCAATTCCCAATACAGGGGTAGACAGAGTCTAGTCTAGACAATTGAGTCCCTTCGACCCATCTAGCACCAAAGAAATATCTATCAAATATCTTCAAATTCATCTTTACCATAATTTTATTTAGATTCAAGCAATTTTCTAATATTGGGGTAGGCAGAGGTCTAAACCATGAGGTCCTTTCAACTCAATTTTTATCGAAACTGATATTGGATGACGTAACAGACGGTGGGCCTATTGCGACTGAGCGTCTAACTTTCAAACCTAAAGTTACAATATACTTATGTAGATTAATATTCACATATATGTATTAACTATAAGTCACGATAGCCGAGTGGTCGGGTGATCGGATTTTGAGTCACGAGAACGGAGGTCGATCCCCAAGGCTCGTACCATTGGGTTTTTCAGAGCTTATGTACGATTGATATCGATGGCTTAGACAAAAAAACGGCGACCTGCGACCGAAAAAATGTCTTCGGTGGAAGGTGGATCGAAAAGAATCGTTGAGACCTCTCTCTGCCTCTGTATTGAGAATGTCGTGAAACCCTTGACTCTAGTACAAACTTTTATGTTTAACACCTAGGAACCAAACCCGCAACCCATGACTTCTAAGGCAGGGCCACTGTCCACTAGGCTGTTGGGGCGAATATTTTCATATTAAATTTTGTCGTAATAGATTCTGGTCGAAGTTTTTATATATTATATATTAAGTTTCGATCTATATAAAAGAATATTTATATACAATTTGACCCCAATGGCTGATTTCACCCGGGTATTACGACTTCGCAGTATACAACTGAATGAGAAAGTTCATGGCATTTCTTACGATGGGCGTGGTAATTGTTGCTCTACAATCTTTTTCTAATCTCCTCACATCTCACCGCTGACCATGGTCAGTTTTCATTTATTCCTTATAAATCTCAATATCACGTAAACTTGCAATGGATCGAAGGCTGCTTCCGTCGGAGATTCGAGTACAAATAGGTTGCCGTGGTGTCTCTAGCTTTAAACTCCCAGGTTCGAATCCCGGATGGCCCAATGTAGAAAATAATACCACTTCTAAATTTTCTCGGATATGGGTGTTTGGGGGAACTGGGAACAACAAAGGTAGTGCCTTCGTAAGCACTACAACGAAGGCACTACCTTCGTTGTTTCCGATTCCAAATGCAAAATATATATATATATATATGAGAGGTCTACATAATTTAGTCATTTGATCCACATATCACCGGACAACGTGACAGATGATGAGTATGTCGCTGTCTTTATGTAAGTATCGGACCGTAACTAAGGGACTGATTACTGCGGAGACGGACCGTCAGCACTAAGGTATCGGAGTATGTGGGAGTAAGTGTGAATGAGCTCGATGCCAAACGAGACGCGCTCAAGGCTCGATCACCTGCAGCCATCACCTACAATTATGTAGGGTTGGTGCTGACTTGCGCTCATTGTGCACGCACGTTCAGCACAAAAACCAGTTACATCAGTCACCTGGGAGCGCACGAGCAACGCTAGCAATAACCCAAGTCGCTGTGGCCGAAATCGGTCGGCATAAAAAAAATCGTATGTAATTATTTATTTATTAAAATTCGTGTGTGTATTTATTTAAATTGTGAGTCACGTCTGCCGAGTGGTTGGGTGGTCGGAATTTCGAGTGAAGAGACCCGAGTTCGATCCCCAGATGGCAGTCTCAATTCCCAATACAATTCCCAACCACCCAACTACTCGCCTATCGTCACTTAATTCTCTAGACATTTTTTTTCTGAATGGCGTGAATATACGCATAGTAAACTGAAAATACCGCCCCTATTTATATCGTTGGTATTGTAGTAAGTGATTAATGATAAAAAAGTTGAAATAACGCAATTAATATCGACGGAGTAAAAAAAGTACCGACAGAAGCCGCAAAAACTGCCTCGTCATACCAGGGTATCATGAAAGCTTAATGTATACAATTGACTAACCGATAGCCTGGTTGTTAATGACCCTGCCTTCGGAACTAAGGGTCGAGGCCCTCCCTTCCTCCTAGGAGAAAACATTTGTGTGATAAATATGAATGTTTGTACTCGAATTATGTATGTTTATTTTTATAAATATGTGTGTGTTAAAATACATGAGTATGTAAGTTGTACTGTTAGATGGGACATTAAGACGATAGGTTTTACCTGTCACATTTGTAATAGAATAGTTATTATAATTGACAATTAGTACAGTTATAAAAAATTTTCTTTTTCGTAAGTGAAATTATACAGAATATTTTTCCTTACAATTTTATCTCTCTTTCACGATAGCCGAGTGGTTGGGTGATCGGAATTCGAGTCTAAAGACCCGAGTTCGAGTCCCAGGTGGCAGGCTTGTACCAATGGTTTTTTCAAATCCTATGTACGATTCATATCATTGGCTTGGACAAAAAGACGGCGACGGACTCACCGCCTGTCACGTTGGCCCAAAATATCTTAAGTGGTAGGTGTGACCTCTTCATTCTCAATACTGGATATGGAGTGAAGATATTTATTTATTTTATTTATTTATTGCCATATACGAGGAGGACCACCGGTTATCAATTTTGGCTCTTATATAGGTCCAGTAAGGACAATTATTGTAATTTTTTTTTTCAAATTTATACTGTAAAAACTAAATAGCGTCCAATAAATAAATAGGACAGTATACTACAACTACAACAACACCTTACTGTAAATTGTATAATGCATTAACGTTAAATACGAGATTGATTTGACGACCTCCGTGGACGAGCGGCGTACACACCGGTTTTCATGGTGTTGCCAGCTTTGAGATTCCGGGTTCGTTTCCCGGTCGGGTTAATAAAGAAAACACTCTTTTAA
This sequence comes from Sericinus montela, assembly GCA_029286605.1. Taxonomy (NCBI): domain Eukaryota; kingdom Metazoa; phylum Arthropoda; class Insecta; order Lepidoptera; family Papilionidae; genus Sericinus; species Sericinus montela. The sequence goes on from JAGSMR010000057.1 coordinate 1,356,756, forward strand.
CATTTTCTGTGGTCTGGGTGTTTGTAGTACCTTTGTTATTTCTAATTCAATTTTATAAGTACTAAAGCTGTTAAGAGAATGTATGTTATGTTGTCTGTTGGCCTTATCTGTTTATATATGTATTTATTGAACACGTTCAAATAAATTTCTCATTGAGCTTACGCCCCAGACAGGAAACTTATTAAATCGCGAAGTTACGTAAGAATTAAAAACAAGTGGCCCAACAAAGTAAAAACTAATTCCAAAGTAAGTCCGTGAACAGGAAAGCGCTCTGTATTTACAACACAAAAACTTTCAACGAGCACGTAACTCGACCGTTCTCGTTACCATTATGGTCCCATTGGAGGTACAGCCAAGTGGCTTTTCATGGCCGTTCGTAATCACGTCGTACATTTCCCATCGTCACTTAGTTACAAATTACCGTTGGTCATGAACTGCTGACGCGTTGATGTATTGTTTTAGGTGTTAGGTTGAATTCGACGCATGTTTCGGACAGTCTTTTGCGTGTACTCTAAAGTTTCGTTTATTGTTAGTTATTCTGAAAAAAATATCTCCACGCAATTCCTGATACTGGGGTAGACAGAGGTCCAGGCAATTGAGTCCTTTCGACCCACATTCCACCGAAGACATTTTTTGGTACAAAGTGCCAGGTTGTGGACCCAGAAACAACGAACGTACCACATACACCCGGACCCGAAATAATAAAGAAAAGGTGTTTTCTACATTGACCCGACCGGGAATCAATCCTGGGACCTTAAAGCTGGTGACACCATGAAAACTGGTGTATGCCACTCTTCCACAGAGGTCCTCAGATTCTTACGCAGTCACCACACGACAAATAACGTATCGTTAGCTTTTTTTATTCAATTAATATATAAGTTTTCGAGTTTAATAAAAACGGAATGCAATAACGGTAAGGCTAGAAAAATAAACAACTCTGTGTCTGTTGGAATGACCAAATAAGGTAGCGCCTACCTGAGGGATGCCAGCTACGGTCCAGTACGTGAGAAGAATTCAGTAAACCTTTAGAGGACTGAACATGTACAGTCATCATACCCTTGTACAAAGACAATGGATACCGAAATAAAGTGTATTAAAGAGAATACGCAAAAAGTATTATTCAAAATGTAAGTTTAGGATTGTAATATAAATCACTATAGGTTGGGTGATCGGAATTCGACTCGAGAGACCCAAGATCGGTCCCCAGGCTCGTACCAATCAGTTTTTTTCATAACGTATGTACGTTGATGTCGTCTGCTCGGACATAAAAGCGGTGGCAGACCCACCACCTGTCACTATGTCCAAAAAGTTTTCATCGAAAGGTGGGTTGAAAGGACTTATTTGTCTGGACCCGTGTCTACACCAGTATTGCAAAATTGCGTAAAGATATAAAAATAGGAAATAGGACGGTATATTACTAAACAAACTACAAGAGGAGTTCTTAATAATGAAAAGGCATGTTTTATCTGAATCTGAACAAATAAGCACAAAACAAACAAATAAGTTAATGAAAAATAAACATAATACATGAAGATAATGGAATAACAGTAAGTCTCATAATATATGAACTGATGCTCTATAAATAATAATTTACTTGTTAAAGCTACGTTTCTAGTATACCCATGGGAAGATCATTCTCAGAGGCAAATGTATTACGTATTATAATACATCTTTTCATAACGAAATATATTACACAAAAAGAATTGATAAACAGTAAAAATATATTTACGCCATTCCCAATACTGGTGTTGACAGAGGTCTAAAAAATTAAGTCCAATCGACCAACCTTTCAACGAAGACATTTTTAGGAGGTGACAGGTAGCGAGCCCGTCACAGTCTTTGTGACTAAACCGACGACGTACATAAGGTTTTTTTTTAAAACCTACCTACCAACAGGGGATCGAACTTAAAATTCCAATCACCCAACCACTCGGCCGTCGTGACTTTAAATAGTAAGTGTAAATATATTTTGAAAGCCATTTCGTTAGGTGGGTATTAGTAACAGGAGACTGAAGTTCGTTCTCGAATCTTTATGTATCGAAAAAGGAACGTAAATTTTACTTGACAAAATATTTAAAATAATTTGAACCGCCTTTAAAAAGAAAACAAAATAGAAGAGAATAACTTTCTGAAGTATAACTTATTGAATTATCAAACATTCTAATCTGTATTACTCACAGATGTGGATGGAGGCTGTGCCTATACAACAACGACCCTGCAATGAGACCTAACTGCAAGCCGGCAACCCTTTCTTTTTTTACTCTTTGAATTGAGAACCCCTGTCTTTTTTTAAGTTTGTAAAAAGTCGCTACTTCTAAACCGCTTCGTAAAGGAGGTTCTTCGAAAGGAAGCGGCGAAAACCATTCCGTAGGTTACTACTTTCTGCATCATATTTTATAGTTCAAACATTTTAAAGGGTCAGAAAATAATCCCAAAGGCCATCAGAGCATAGGGTCTCCATGAGGAAGGCTCGTAATAATGAGTTTTTCGAAACATAGGATTTATAGAGTTTGTTTCGACACTACTGAGGTCACCCCCTACGTTGTTCTAAGCTAGTTCTGATGGAGTATGAGTCGAAAAGATTAAGGTGTCTTAAGAAACTTAAGCTAACATAAGAATATTAAGTAAACTTTCAACTTTTTTTTATTGATTTCAATTTTCATTTGTTTTTGGAGTTTACTCCTTAACAATCGATTTTCATTAATCAGCCGTTGAATGAAAAGAAATGGGGATTAAAGTCAAACATTCTCCGTTACGTTATGCGTTATGTTCTTGCTAACTTATCGTGCGCCGTCCCCCTCACAAAGTACTATCGTCTGTAAGGTAACACTTGCTTATGTTTCCATTACTATGAAATGTATTTCGATGAATTTAAACTACACAATGAATATAAATTAATATATCATAATAAAAAAAATGTCACGGTAGCCGAGTGGTTGAGTGGTCGGAATATCGAGCCATGAAACCCGAGTTCGATCCCCAGGTGGCAGGCACGGGTTTTTCAAAAACTTATGTACAAATTATATCGATGGCTTGGACATAAGGATGTGTCACGTTGTCCCGAAAATATCTTCGGTAGAACGTGGGTCAAAGGGACTTTATTGTCTAGACTAGACCTCTGCCTATCCCAGTATTGGGAATCGCGTGGAGATATTTATTATTATTATTATAAAAAATGCGTTCATTTCCCCTCATTCACTTATCTATATAGATATTTTATAAATATTTGAGATATGAATTTTTTTATTTATTTTATTATGTACAGTAGAAGTGTGTAACAATGAATTTTAACTTCAATTTCTTTCTATTCATTTGTTGTGTTCTTTTGGCTGAATTATTTCTATATTACGCAACAACATGTACCATGCAAAGTAAAATAGTTTTGCATTGCTTGTTACATGTTTCTCAGACAATAATTCTTGATAATATCAATAATTTCAAACATTTAATTTTGTAAATTATTAATATATTTTTAAAGATTTTATTACATTTATATACACATTCATGTATGAACTATAACTGTATAAAAGAATACACTATTAATGATTTTCTATTTTGATACAAACCAACTGGAATTGTAACTTTTTAAACAAATAAAGAATTTTCGAGACACATAATGGACTTATAAGGTAACAAAGTAAAAAAACGCTTACTAAGAATTGAGAACCGTCTCCTTTTTTGAGATCGATTGAAAAACCGAAGTTTCATGAGTTGAAAGTGAACGATATCCTCTAAATACGCTCCCAGTTCTAAAGATATAGAATGATGAGCTTGCAATATGTTGAGAGATACCGCTACTTCATCTTATTAAACGTTACGTGCCGCCATTTTCCACAAAAAGAGTCCCTAGCATGACTTTCATTTCCATTCGGGAAACCATTCCGCAGGGAATACTTCTCGCTTAGTTTGCAAAGATTAGTTTTATATTTTATTTACCGAAAAAACTTACATATGATACAAATGTAAGTAATGATATATTTCTTTGTTTAGTAGTTACGGTAGCCAAGTTGTTGGGTGATCGGAATTTGAATCGAGTGACCCGAGATCGCTTCCCTCGTGGTATGCTCATGTTAAATAACAAAAAACTTTTTTTAAAAGTTATGTACGATTTTTTTTAGATTTTGTTTTTTTTCTCTGTATAGCAAAATGTAGAAGATACTAAATATAGAAGTTACTAAAATATATATTCTAGCAGTTAAATAATTGTAACGGAGTTTCTTTCGCCTGTATCTTCTCCGTTAGAGGAACCTAATTACGAAACGGTGGTAGATTAAACATGGCTATCGATAATAAATTAATAATGTTACCCCCGGTATCGTCAGAGAGTGTCGTAAAAGAGGGGGTGGGTATACAATAGCTTACCTACTGATATAACTATTTTAAAAAATGACATACCTAAATTGATTACGCGTAACGAGCGTCAGCGTCTGTGTGAAAATGTTTGTAGCGTGGTCGCCAAACCGCTTGCCAAGCGTTATAATTGTGGCAATATTACATTAACAGGTTCAAGGCATTTATTAAAAAGGGCAATATATAATAAATGATTTCATTAATGATTTTTAACTCAGGGAATTAGTTGAGCACTTACAGGCTTTTACTAATTATATTTTCTAAAATATTGTATTTCCCATGTTTAAAAAAAATAAATAAAAGAGGATAATAAACGATTACCTTTTGCCTGATTCCGCTTCGTTAGAGGAATCTTGAAATGACGAAAGATTGAAATGTCAATCGTATGTTACTTGTATCGATGAATAACTGATTTAAATTTGAATCGTACTTATGTAAGTAGCCTTTGTCCCGCAAAAGTGTTTAGTTTAGTTTGTGTTGTGTATAGCTATAAGTTTGTAAGAAAAAAGGTTGATTTACACCGAACAGTCATCAAAGGTTACATGTCGAACATAAAACTACAATGGCGTTACAGACGATCGTCAAACCACTCGACTGTGCTACGAACGAAACCGTAATGCTAAAGAGTGTGAAGTTACGTGATCGTAAAAAGCTTTTATGTTTCTGTCACTGCAAAACTTTCGGTAGTAGTTTTATAGTTTACGTTTTCTTAGACAAAAATTGTTTAAGTGTTTTAAAATTTTATTTTATTGAAAGGGAAAAGAATATATTTATTAAGAATATATATAGAAAGAGGAAGGGAAAAGATGCGATAGACGTCGGAAAAAGTCATGGTCAAAAAATATTAGGGATTGGACGGGCTCTGTCAAACAACTCATTCGGCCATGGATAGAGATAGCTCAAAGGAACTGACTGCCGACCTTCAGAAGTTAAGAGGCACAAAAAGAAGAAGAAATTAGGAAGGTGTGAGTGGTGAACAGTCACCGAGAGCTCCGTGCCAGTTGTATCCTTTATCTGTACACCGAATAAATTATCATCTCTTTCTTTAGATAACCTTAACACAAATTTTTATATGCCGTTTTTTTTTTTGCTTAGTTACTGTGGCTTGGAAGCCCACGGTAAACCAACAGTAATCTTCATGGCTGGCCCGAGCTGGTCGCTTCAAGAGGGTTTGGTCAACCCACATAAAATGCGCATTAGTGGGCTGTGAAAAGACTTTTGGATCCGGGGTGAAGTCACGGTACGCCACACCCCTATCCTCTACAATTCTGGCGAGTGTTACACCGCTGATGTTGTTAAGGTGCAGGGAAATAGGAGTCTCGGTATTGCGGGGTGCCGCAATCCCTGCCCTCAGCGGCCGAAATGTGTTCGGAATCGGAGCCAAAGTTCAGCTCCGTTGTCTTAGTCGCAACATTTCTTCCGCCAAATATCAATGCACCTGTTCGTTGCGGTTTGAAAAAAAAATATCTTCACGCAGTTCCCAATACAGGGGTAGACAGAGGTCCCTTCGACCCTCCTTCCACCGAAGATATTTTCAGGACAACGTGACAGGTGGTGAGCCCGTCGCCGCCTTTATATCTAAGCCAACGACATTATTCTTACATAATTTTTTGAAAACCCTTTGGTTTGGATTGAACTCGGGTCTTTTGACTCGAAATTCCGACCACCCAACCACTCGGCTATCGTGACTTTTTATGTGATAAGATGTAGATATGATAAGATGTAGCTATCTTATATCAATTCACCTATCATTAGGCCCACAAACCCCCCTCCCCCAAAATGGGGAGGGGCACTCTAAGGGAGGCAACGCATCTGCTATGCCTCCGGTATTGCGGGTGTTCATGGGCGGTGGTAATCACTTACCATCACGTTAGCCACCTGCTCGTTTGCCTCCGTTTTCTATAAAAAAAAAACCTGTGGACAGTAAAATACAATGAAAAAAAGAAATTCTTTACAATTATTACAGAAACATGGACGAAATAAATTCAGACCCTTTTAATACTGCAAATTCATCTTATTAAACGTCAGGCGTCTTACATTTCAACGTAAACAAGACATTTCGTACTCAATTCATAAAGAGAGAAGGTTCTAAGACAACTTCCCATTTCATTCTCGTATATTTTTAACGATTTTATGAGATACGTTCTGAAATTAAAAACGTAACAATTTATAAAACAAATGGCATTATCAAGCAAGCTTATAATACTAGCCAGATTAGCATAATGGTTGGGACACCGAAATCAGGAATTTGTCTAGACCACTGACTACCCCCGTGCCGTGAATTGCGGGAAACCTTATCAAAAATAAGCAGACGTATGACGGGCAGCAGCGTCTAAGATCCAAGGTCATTGATACTGCGATCGCCAATCTAATCGCCAAAAATGTCAGTTATTGAAAATACTACTTACAGGATTTACGGAAAATGAATTCGAATAAATCAAGCCGTCTTCATAAATAAGGAACTTGGATGAAGGCTTTTGAATTGATAATTGTATTTGCGTAAGCAAAGTAAAACGTACCTTGTTAATGTACCAAAAGGGACGTTGTTATAATCAAATAAGAATAAAGTTGTCTTCACAAATAAAGTCTGCTAAATCTAATCCATTCTTTGAGTCTCGCTTCCAGATTCGGTCTTCAGTCTGTTCGACTCTCGTTAAAGCGTCCGCTTTATTGAGTTAGGAGATAATAGGAGAGAAAAAAATTCGGATCGTGAAATCTCTGAATGGATATTTAACTGATTTTTAATACGAAATCTTTGAAATGTCTCAGAGTTTTAAAGCGAAGAATTAAAGTAATTGGATGTTAGAAGTTTTATAAAATTTTCTTTACACGATATTCCCAATACTGGGCTACCCCAGTATCTGTCTACACAGAGGTTCAGACAATTTACTCCTTTCGAGTCACCTTTATTCGATGATATTTTTTGTGACAACCTGGCAAGTGGTTAACGTGTCGCCGTCTTTATGTCTAAGACCACGATATAGATCGTGCATAAGTTTTGAAAAAACTCATTGGTACGACCCCATTACCTCGGGATCGAGCTCGGGTGCCTCGACTCGAATTACGATTATCCATCCACTTGGCTATCGTGACTATACTTATCTTTTAAACTATATTTATTTACAGAATCATAATTATGTTTATATTTACAATATTTATTAACTACAAACTGCAATAAACGTACATATCGCCCTACTTTGTGCGAACCAAGAGCACTGACTGAATTTAATTTCTGACTCACTAGACAAAATAAAGAACTCTCAATAAAGGAAAAATTAAATTCCCTGGAGTACAATTTAAAATGTTTTAATTTTAAAGAAATCTTTATGTCGAGGACGAGGAAAAACTTTTTTCATTTTCTGAAAAGTCGGCAACTGGCATACTTAATAATTAAAATTATTTAAGAAACATGACATATCATATATCAATAACCGAATGGTTGGGGAATTCGAGTCAAAACACCCGAGTTAGATCCATAGGGTTCAGACTCATACGGTTTTTTTTTCTCGAAACTTATGTACGATTTATCGCGTTGACGTAAACGACGAAAATCTGTGAAACGGTGAAAGGTGGGTCGAAAGGACTTAATTGTCAAGACCTCTATCTACCAGTATTGGGAATGGCGTGATGATACTTTAAAATACATCTGTTATCAGAATTCTTTATTCTTTTTCTATAATTTGGTGTACATGACAACCACACATTTCAAGGTATTTATTTGTGCAAAGTTGTACAGGTCTTCGATCGCTGATTTTATTTAAATCTAAATATAACTATTTAAACTAAAACGATTTTCGGATTTTATCGCGTTTTTAATTAGTTTTTACAAACTATTTTTATTTCCCAATAAAAACAGTTTGTAAAAACTAATTAAAAACGCGATAAAATCCGAAAATCGTTTTATTTAAAATGTGTAGTATTCGCGTAAATACAAGAAATCATTAAATATAACTATTCAATTACTATACATACATACATACATACTTATAGGGACAATATCACAGCTCATCAAAGGTAAGTAGCTTATGCACTTTTATTATTACAACTAGCGACATTATGAAAACCCATGTATACGCAACTTGTCACGGAGATCGTCAATTATTATTATATACTAAGCTGCAACGCTTGTGCCTGGAGTCGTTCACGTCATAGCCGAATTGCGGGCCTGAACCTGCGTCGTTATGCTTCGCTGTTCGCTCACTAAGTCAATTGACGCTTTAATATATCAATAATAACGTATTCATAAACTCTTAAATGAATAAATAAATATGAAAAAAGGTCGCGATAGCCGAGTGATTGGATGGTCGGAATTCCGAAGCAAGAGTCCCGAGTTCGATGGCAGTTTCGTACCAATGGGTTTTTCAAAAACTTATATATGAATTATATGTACGTTGGCTTGGACTTAAAGATGGCGACGGGCTCACCACCTGTCATATTGTCCCGAAAATATATTCGGTGGAAGGTCTAGGAAGTAATTGTCTAGACTAGACCTCTGTCTACTCGTGTATTGGGAATTGCGTGAAGATAAATTCTTCATCAATAATAACGCCTTATTATTAACACCAGTCACGTATGGTCACCAAAGTACTAAATTATAATGTTGAAGACTTGATACAAAGTTTAAGAGCCAAGAAATTCCATTCAAACTTTAACGGGACTAGTTCATTAACTTCTCACATCGTATGCTAGCCTGGTATTTGTCTTGAAAATTCTCTTGAGGGAATGTAAGTTAAAACTATTCCTGGTGTAACCTAGATGACTTTGTTATTTTTCTGTGCAAATAAAAATCTAATTACTTAAGGTTCAGTAGAATCGTAAGCAGTATAGAAATTGAGATAAGATGATGGTGGTAAAAAAAACTAGCTCCTTTGTGAAACTCAAAAAAACAATGTGAAGATCCAAACTTATTCTTAACATAATCATCGTTTGCTAAAATTATTATATCACCTGCTAGAACATGGGCTTTGATATATTAGTTTACAAAATAAAACTTTATGAAATTTAAAATTGGTGTGACAGAATGTTTTTATTATTTTTTTCTGGATAATTCTACATAAATAGATAATAAAATTACAACTTATCAATGTGTACATTATCGACATCATTATAATCATTATCGTACATCTTAATTATAGCCATGTTAGCCAGGTTGTTGTCGGAATTCGAATCGAGAGACCCAAGTTCGTTCCCCAGATGGTAGGCGAACCAATGAGTTTCTTCTTCTTTTAAAACTTATGCATATACTTACTTATTAATAGAAATCGTATTGTATCGTTGGCTTGAACATAGGGCACAACAGGCTTCACCACCTTGTTCCATGTGTTCGTGTGACGTTGTTCCAAAAAAGAATAACCTAGATTAAAGGTGGATTCGATAAGCCAGTGCGGGGAACGGCGTGAAAATATACATCATAATTACATCCTACAAAGTATCCACTGCTGTATATGGGCCTTTCCATAAGATTGCCACAAAGACATGTTCTTAGCCTACATACATCAACCTGCATATAATCTTCCGCAACATATTATGGTCACCCCATTTTGTGCCGTTTTTATTACATTTTCCTACACATGGTTGCCACTTTAGAACTTTCTTCATGACGCTTATAAATTCTGCGCACCACGAGGCCTGCCCACTATGTCGCTTCCATAAAGAGACACCAAACACTTTCCGTGGACCGCTGCGAATCTTTAAGCTTCAAAACACTTGCAGTGTAAAAACAGATCTCGCTTTCATCAATCTTCACTACGCAACGGCACTGTTCGGATATTTAGATCTTGGTTTATAATCTAGTTTTTACAATAGTAAATAAGTAAGTAAAGTCTCAATCACGATTGTAAACTGTTTTATGAACCATAATAAACTAAAAAAAAAGAGACAACAGTGTGCGTAACAACACCACTTCCACCTGAGTTGCATTTGTCGATTAACCTCTAGATTAAAGTTTTGAGTGTGATGAAAGTGGCTTGACCATAAAGACTGCGACGGGCTGACTGTCACGTTGACCCGAAAATATCTTCGGTGGAAGATGGGTCGAAGGGACTTAATTGTCTAGACTAGACCTCTGTCTACCTATGTATTGGGAAATGCGTGAAGATAAATATCTTCACGCATTTGCATGCATGCATTATATTATTATTATGAAAGTTTTCAAAGTTAATACAAATGGAATTCAAATCAATTTAGTCGAGTTTGATTCCCAGGAGAAAGGCCAACCAAAAGGCTAATACCAAAGAAGCAGACAAACTTTCATATTCTCTCAAATAAGTTCTGCTATAATTTTTGTTTTGAAAGGACTAAATTGTATAGACCTCTTGTTACCCTGTTATACCCGTGAACATAAAAAATATGAGAAGTATTAAAATTTCTAAAAAAAATACTCACTACTAATATTTGTGGAATCTGAACTTAGATTTAGGCGCAGTAATAATTTTCACGTTCAACAAGAAAGTGGCGCTTTACCCACTTAATCGCTGCCATTAGCTAACCACAAAGCATGCGGTTGCTAGAGATGGGGAAATACAAGGGGCTTTTAGCAGTTTAATGCGGGAAATTATATTCTAGCGCGAGGGAGTAAATCATAAAATCGTTTACTACGTTAAATAACAAATGAACTGCGCAAAAGTCATATGCTGCGCTGTCCTACTAATATATTTTAAATGTGGAAGTTCGGATGTCTGGATGTTTAAGTCACGCTGGGGTAGACAGAGGTCAAGACTCTTTCGACAAACCTTCCACCGAAAACATTTTGGGAAAACTTTACAGGTAGTGTGCCTATCGCCATCTTAATGTCCAAGCCAACGATATAAATCGTACATAACTTTTGAAAAAACTCATTGGCATGAGCCTACCACCTGTGGACCGTACTTTAGTCTCTTGACACGAATTCCGATCACTCAACCACTCGGCTATCCAATGGCGTAGTTCATAGTGACCCTGCCTACAAACCAAAGTATTGCAAGGTTCAAATCCCGCTAGGTTAAAACATTTTTGTGAAAAATATTAATGTTTGGACTACAGTCAAAAATATTTAAATGTTTATATGAAAATGTATGTAATACAGTTTCGGAGACCATGTGAGCAAATTGTTTGAATATATATAATATTATACCACAATTTGTGAATATGAAAGAAGCGAAGTAGGTATATAAAGATTGTTATATATATATACATATATATATATATATATATATATATATATATATATATATATATATATATATATATATATATATATATATATATATATATATATATATATATATATATATATATATATATATATATATATATATATATATATATACATACCAGTGATGAGGTGAAGAGCGGGTAGAAAGTACATCATTCTTCATTTCACAATTTCACAACCTCACAGCTCAATCAGCTTGTAGACGGGAAGAGAATGCCTTTCGATGTTAAGTCAATAAATTTAAAAAATATGACATTACAAAATTCATTTTCTATTACAAGTCACGATATCCGAGTGCTTGGACTCTTAGAAAGACCCGAGATCAACCGATAGATGGCGGGCTCGTACCGATGACTTTTTTCCAAATTTATGTACAACAATCGGTGGCTTGGAAACAAAGACAGCGATAGGCTCACTTTTCACGTTATCCTAAAAACTTCTTCAGTGTGAGTTGGGTCGAGAGGACATAATTGTCTAGAGCTCTGTCTACCTTCGTAATGGGAAAGACGTGAAGATATTTTTATAACGTTCTAAAGTAAACTCGTAAAGCCGATGGTACTTAAAGCCTGCTTAATTTGTGGGCTGTGTCCCTTGATTTATAGCGTGCAACTTGATCTAGTGTGTGATCAGCGTCATAAAATTAATGAGGCGCTCACACAATGCGCTTGTTGAATTCGACTAAAGCTCTAGCATTCAACACTGAAAATTTAATGCACGATTTGCTTATATTTGAATTATCCATCAGATTATCGTTCGATTTCAAACGGTTTATTGACAACATATCGAAAACAGAATCGCCGAAATTCAAGCTTGCGTAGCTTTGCAGGCTATACTCATTCGTCTATATTAATATTTGATAAATAGGCAAATGCAGTGTAGGACGACCCAACGAGATGGAATGAACGTGCAAAATGTTGTAGTAAGTCGCTGGATGCAGGTGGCTGGGGACCTTTGGAATGCTTTGAGAGAGTCCTATGTTCAGCAGTGGACTCTATATAGCCTGTAAAGATGAAGAAGAGGAAAAAATGTAAATTCCCAATTATTATTAAACACATACATATTGGGTACACAGAGGTCTAGACAATTAAGTTCTTTCGACCCACCTTCCAACGAAGACATTGTTTGGGACAACGTGACGGGTCTAGGTAATTCGGCGAAATGTGGAACAAAAAGATTTTTAAGAGAAATTTAGTCAATTTATCCAGACCTCTTACTATCCCAGTATATGAAAATACGTAAAAAAGTGCCAATATAAGATTTACAAGCTAAGAATAATAAAATAATCAGTTTTCATTCATTCATACCGTACCAGTAAATAGACTCTCAAAATTTAAACAAATTCTTTCCAAATTGAACTGTGACAAGACGACCGGCCGTTGCTTGAGAGCTAAATTGTAATAAAAATTGTGTTTATTAAACAATATGCATTTAACCCGACAATTTGCGTTTAAGCCGAGCGGTTGGGTGGTCTGTTCGATCGGTTCGATCCCCAGGTGGATGGTTCGTACCAATGGGTTTTCAAAACTAATGTACGAATTATATCGTTGGCTTAGACATAAAGATGGCGACGGGCTCACCACCTGTCACGTTGTCCCGAAAATATCTTTGATGGTAGATAGGTCGGAGGGACTTAATTGTCTAGACTGGACCTCTGTCTACCCCAGTATTGGGAATTTCGTGAAGATATTTATTTATATTACTATAAGAAAGAGGTACGTGAGGATTGTAAAAGAGGTAGATCCCTATGATCTGTTGTTTCTAGGTATCCCGTCAGTGCTTATACGAGGAGATATAAAATTACCAATACTTTTAAGTTTTCAAATCCATCGGCAGCTATCACTGACTGCTATTTTAAACGTTTCTATTTTGTTTTGTCATTTTCCAAAGTTCCAAATAATAACCTTATTAAATACTATTTTACTGCAAGATTGTTATTTTTTACTTCATAAAACTATTAGCTGATTTAAGGACAAGTACTACCTACAGATTTATTGGATAAAAATGGCTACAAAAAATGGGTTTTCCAACATAACATGTGACAATATTGAGGTCATGCGTTGTCTGCCAGCCGCAGCATTGTTACAAATACTCGTAGTATGTCCTGCATTCATTTGTACACAATGGGAAATAAAAAATAAAATTTTATTTTCATTCCTATTTTACTGACAGATATTTTTTTTATATTTCATATGCCGATGTTACGAGTATGTATGAAATTAGACTTAATTGTAATATACGCAGACTTAAGATTTGCTTTAATTTGTGTGACAGCCCGTTAGCTTGTTTGTAATAACCGCGATTTCAAATTTAAATGTTTTGGGTTCGAAAACGAAACCCGCTGGGAGCAAGTATTTGTTTGATGAATATGTTTGATGTATATGTTTATACATGAGTCATGGACGATTATGTGAGTAAATTGTTCTGTAAGGTTGGACAAAGACAGTAGTAGGCTGTTAAGATAAAGTGGGATCGATGGAATAAATTGTCTATACTTTTGTCTATCCCAGTTTTGGGTGATTGCGTGAAGATAGAAACAACGATTCAAGTGGAATTTGAACACTTGTAAAAAGGCTTCCTTACAATATTATTACAATTTTAAATTATTTCTCATGGTACTAACTAAAACATAAACTGATTTCTGTGATTTTTTTCAAATTTTGGGATCAGTAGTTTTAGAATTAAAGGGGGAGGGGAAATGGTAAATTTTAGTATATTTTCTTGAAAAACATGAAAACTTTATAGTTTAAAATTACAAAAAATATATATCTGATCCTTAAAACAAGCTCTTTAATTTGACATATATCATGCAGTATGTTGTAATGCGAATGCGTCTAGAAGATTTAGAAAAAAATTTTATGTGACTAACGGACAGACTAGTGATCACTACAGGGTGGCGATCCTTCTTCTTCTTTACAGCCTATCAAGAGTCCACTGCTTCAGCATAGGCCTCCCCAAAAACTTTTCACAGTGAATGGTCCTCAGCCACCTGCATCAATCGACTTCCCGCAACATTATGTTTATGACCATGGAGTCCCAATTTTTATTCAGACCAAAACATGAAATAGTCGAAAACAATGTAAGCAATTCACATCACATATTTCAATGTAAGCTCTTCTTACATATTCCGTGTGTTGTAAGTATGTATCTAACTTTACGATATATATATATATATATATATATATATATATATATATATATATATATATATATATATATATATATATATATATATATATATATATATATATATAAATATATATATATATATATATATATATATATATATATATATATATATATAAATATATATATATATATATATATATATATATATATATATACATACCAGTGATGAGGTGAAGAGTGGGTAGAAAGTACATCATTCTTCATTTCACAATTTCACAACCTCACAGCTCAATCAGCTTGTAGACGGGAAAGAATGCCTTTCGATGTCAAGTCAATAAATTAAAAAATATGACATTACAAAATTCATTTTCAATTGAAAGTCACGATATCCAAGTGCTTGGACTCTTAGAAAGACCCGAGATCGACCGATAGATGGCGGGCTCGTACCGATGACTTTTTTCCAAATTTATGTACAACAATCGGTGGCTTGGAAACAAAGACAGCGATAGGCTCACTTTTCACGTTATCCTAAAAACTTCTTCAGTGTGAGTTGGGTCGAGAGGACATAATTGTCTAGAGCTCTGTCTACCTTCGTAATGGGAAAGACGTGAAGATATTTTTATAACGTTCTAAAGTAAAGTCGTAAAGCCGATGGTACTTAAAGCCTGCTTAATTTGTGGGCTGTGTCCCTTGATTTATAGCGTGCAACTTGATCTAGTGTGTGATCAACGTCATAAAATTAATGAGGCGCTCACACAATGCGTTTGTTGAATTCGACTAAAGCTCTAGCATTCAACACTGAAAATTTAATACACGATTTGCTTATATTTGAATTATCCATCAGATTATCGTTCGATTTCAAACGGTTTATTGACAACATATCGAAAACAGAATCGCCGAAATTCAAGCTTGCGTAGCTTTGCAGGCTATACTCATTCGTCTATATTAATATTTGATAAATAGGCAAATGCAGTGTAGGACGACCCAACGAGATGGAATGAACGTGCAAAATGTTGTAGTAAGTCGCTGGATGCAGGTGGCTGGGGACCTTTGGAATGCTTTGAGAGAGTCCTATGTTCAGCAGTGGACTCTATATAGGCTGTAAAGATGAAGAAGAGGAAAAATGTAAATTCCCAATTATTATTAAACACATACATATTGGGTACACAGAGGTCTAGACAATTAAGTTCTTTCGACCCACCTTCCAACGAAGACATTGTTTGGGACAACGTGACGGGTCTAGGTAATTCGGCGAAATGTGGAACAAAAAGATTTTTAAGAGAAATTTAGTCAAATTATCCAGACCTCTTACTATCCCAGTATATGAAAATACTTAAAAAAGTGCCAATATAAGATTTACAAGCTAAGAATAATAAAATAATCCGTTTTCATTCATTCATACCGTACCAGTAAATAGACTCTCAAAATTTAAACAAATTCTTTCCAAATTGAACTGTGACAAGACGACCGGCCGTTGCTTGAGAGCTAAATTGTAATAAAAATTGTGTTTATTAAACAATATGCATTTAACCCGACAATTTGCGTTTAAGCCGAGCGGTTGGGTGGTCTGTTCGATCGGTTCGATCCCCAGGTGGATGGTTCGTACCAATGGGTTTTTCAAAAACTTATGTACGAATTATATCGTTGGCTTAGACATAAAGATGGCGACGGGCTCACCACCTGTCACGTTGTCCCGAAAATATCTTCGATGGTAGATAGGTCGTAGGGACTTAATTGTCTAGACTGGACCTCTGTCTACCCCAGTATTGGGAATTTCGTGAAGATATTTATTTATATTACTATAAGAAAGAGGTACGTGAGGATTGTAAAAGAGGTAGATCCCTATGATCTGTTGTTTCTAGGTATCCCGTCAGTGCTTATACGAGGAGATATAAAATTACCAATACTTTTAAGTTTTCAAATCCATCGGCAGCTATCACTGACTGCTATTTTAAACGTTTCTATTTTGTTTTGTCATTTTCCAAAGTTCCAAATAATAACCTTATTAAATACTATTTTACTGCAAGATTGTTATTTTTTACTTCATAAAACTATTAGCTGATTTAAGGACAAGTACTATCTACAGATTTATTGGATAAAAATGGCTACAAAAAATGGGTTTTCCAACATAACATGTGACAATATTGAGGTCATGCGTTGTCTGCCAGCCGCAGCATTGTTACAAATACTCGTAGTATGTCCTGCATTCATTTGTACACAATGGGAAATAAAAAATAAAATTTTATTTTCATTCCTTTTTTACTGACAGATATTTTTTTATATTTCATATGCCGATGTTACGAGTATGTATGAAATTAGACTTAATTGTAATATACACAGACTTAAGATTTGCTTTAATTTGTGTGACAGCCCGTTAGCTTGTTTGTAATAACCGCGATTTCAAATTTAAATGTTATGGGTTCGAAAACGAAACCCGCTAGGAGCAAATATTCGTTTGATGAATATGTTTGATGTATATGTTTATACATGAGTCATGAACGTTTATGTGAGTAAATTGTTCTGTAAGGTTGGACAAAGACAGTAGTAGGCTGTTAAGATAAAGTTGGATCGATGGAATAAATTGTCTATACTTCTGTCTATCCCAGTTTTGGGTGATTGCGTGAAGATAGAAACAACGATTCAAGTGGAATTTGAACACTTGTAAAAAGGCTTCCGTACAATATTATTACAATTTTAAATTATTTATCATGGTACTAACTAAAACATAAACTGATTTCTGTGATTTTTTTTAAATTTTGGGATCAGTAGTTTTAGAATTAAAGGGGGAGGGGAAATGGTAAATTTTAGTATATTTTCTTGAATAACATGAAAACTTTATAGTTTAAAATTACAAAAAATACATATCTGATCCTTAAAACAAGCTCTTTAATTTGACATATATCATGCAGTATGTTGTAATGCGAATGCGTCTAGAAGATTTAGAAAAAAATTTTATGTGACTAACGGACAGACTAGTGATCACTACAGGGTGGTGATCCTTCTTCTTCTTTACAGCCTATCAAGAGTCCACTGCTTCAGCATAGGCCTCCCCAAAAACTTTTCACAGTGAATGGTCCTCAGCCACCTGCATCAATCGACTTCCCGCAACATTATGTTTATGACCATGGAGTCCCAATTTTTATTCAGACCAAAACATGAAATAGTCGAAAACAATGTAAGCAATTCACATCACATATTTCAATGTAAGCTCTTCTTACATATTCCGTGTGTTGTAAGTATGTATCTAACTTTTACGATATTCGTGACTGTATCAAGCGAATGTAACGTCTTATTCGAGCGCGTAGAAGACATGGGCTTGTAAAATAGTTTTCTTATTACTAAAATGGGAACTGTAACATTTTTGTAGATACTGGAGTAACTGACCTACTTATGTTATAGGAGGCAGCCATATTTATTTTACTCACAGTTTTATTATTTTGTTGCTTAATTTAATAAATTTGTTATACATTTCTTAACAATTATTTGTGTTACATTTATATTAGGAAAAGTGGCTATAATATGAATTTATGAATGAAAAACAGACTAATTATACGTTTTAACTACACATATTTGACCAAAATTTTGCAATAATTCATGATTTTTTTTTTGCCTTTCGACCTGGCACATGGAGGTCCCGAGTTTGGGTCTCTTGACTCGAACACCAACCAACCACCCAACCACTCGTGACTTTCGTCGTGAATATTTGTGAATAGAAATCTATAAAAATGGCCAACTTTAAGTCTCTACAAAAGCGTCCATTCGACACGTCGTCGCGGAGTCAAATGATCTCCAGCGGTGGTCTCTAATCTCACCCTCCATTTCCCTTCATTGCTTAGTTACGTGTATGTGAACTTGCGAAGTTAAGCCAACTGCAGTAGTCAAAGCAGGCTAATTCAAAGTGCAAACTATTGTTAACACATATGCAACTTATGTACAATACGAATTAATTTACATTTATTACTAGATACGTCCCGGGATACGAACAGTGCTAAGTTTCTCATTAATTTAACATCCTATAAAAGTAGTAAAGATAGACCTCTTGAGTAAGAAAAATATGCCGTAATCGCCTCGTTAGGCAAGTAAAATTGGTGCAAATCGTGTACGTGTTACTGGCTGTAGCAGTACCACACACCGCGCACCTTAACGGCCCCACGGGGGGGACTGCTGACCACGGATGCTGTAAAGCATCCGAAACATCATTTCTCTTTAATCTAATAACATAAAAGTTCGGCATGAGTTACATGCTTTAAAAATAAATTTAAAAAATGCGTAATAAAAAATTAGATGGCGTTATGTAATTGATAATTCCTAACTGAAAAGTGAGGAATGTCAAATTGTCACTTGCAAAAGCAATTTTTGGCGGTTAAACTTATTGATTCGTGTAAGACACGGTGGCTCTGAGGTAAGAGCGTTGCCACGGTTCGGCAGAGATTGCGGGTTCGAATTACGCCCATGTCAGTTGAAATTTTAAAAACATTTTTTCTTTTTAATTTAGTTGGTAGTGATCGACCGCGTGAAGGTAAAGGTGACGGCGTTTTCGAATTCTACTAAGGACAAACATTTTAGTGATGAATATGGATGTTTGTACTCGAATCATTGATGTTTATAAGTATGTCTAAATACTTATCTATGTAAATATTTATCTCTGTAGGTATTCGGCACCAGCCATGTTATTCAAAATAGGCTTCGATGAAAGGTGGAAAGTACAACAAGAATTAGGAATATGTGTGAAGATATAAGAAATAACTAAGTAAAGCCTAATTCTACTAACAACTTTTTACTAGTTTCTAAATAGACATAAATCGAAGTTATACATACACCGTACCACAGCTTAATTTACCGCTGTTACTACTACAAAAGGAAATAAGACGTAACTAAGTTTACCGTGATGGTATCGGCGTAAGACAACACGAAAAATTACAATGTAATAACTTCACTAAGACGACCTCCGTGGACTAGGACAATTGTCACAGGTTTCCATGGTGTCGCCAGCTCTGAGGTTCCAGGTTCGATTCCTGGTTGGGTCAATGTAGCAAAAACGTTTTCTACATTTTCTCAGGTTTGGGTTTTTGTGATACCATGATTGTTTCTAATTCCATAACACAAGTGCTTAAGCTTACTTTGCAGCAACTACTTCTCTGATATTATTACTTATTATTGAATAAAAAAATGTCTTCACGCAATTCCCAATAAAGGGGTAGACAGAGGTCAAATCTAAAAAATTAAGTCCCTTTGACCCACCTTCCACCGAAGATATTTTCGGGACAATGTGACAGGTGGTGAGCCCGTCGCCGTCTTTATGTCCAAGCCAACGATGAAATTCGTACATAAGTTTTTGAAAAACTCATTGATACTGCGACCTGAGGATCGAACTCGGGTCTCTCGACTCGAAATTCCGACCACCCAATAACTCAGCTATCGTGACTTATATATTATTATTGAATCTTTCCAACATATCTATCATCAACATATCCATTTTCCAACATATCTCATTAATCAAACAGTTAAATGAAGTTGGTGTTTGTGCCTTTAAGTACTCCGCCTAACGCATTAATTTACAAGGACTCTCCTTTTAATAAATATATGTAAGTACTTGGATCGTAACCTAAATTGCTTAATCCCCACAAAACTTCCCTATCTCGACCCTCCCATTTCACGCCGCCTTAACGAGGCGCAAGAGGTTGAACTATCGCATTTTTATGTTTCTTGAAAATAATTCTTGGGAGTAAATTACTCACTAGTGTCTAATAATCGTTCACACTAAGTTTACATTGTCAGGGTATTATAATTTCATGTGGTCTTTTTGGAAGTAAAATCCTTTATTATATCGTTACGCAGTTCCTCAATACTAAGGTAGAGAGAGAGGTCTAACAATTAAGTCCGTTCCTTAGTCTAAACAATTGATTTTGTTATTTTTTTTAATACGTAAATAGATAGGGACAATATCACATACATTGCTCCGACCCCAATGTAAGATACTAAAGCACTTATAGTATGGGAATCGGAAACAACGAAGGCACCGCAAACACCCAGGCTCGAAAAAATGTAGAAAATCGGGAATCGAACCCAGGACCCCAGGATGACGACACCTTGAAAACCAGTGTGAAAACAGGAAGCAGGGTCACTATCAACCAAGCCATCGGAACGTTAGATGTTTTTGTATTTCTACAATCATAAAACAGAGCGCTTTAAAACTATCGTGTGTGTTTCAATGGTTGTCATTACTTGGAGTGTTATTAATTTTCCGTGTAAGTACTAATGTAATTAATTTTTTGTGGTACATAATAGTTTTTTTTTACTTTCATACATATTCTGTTTAATAGTTTCTCTTGTTTTGGGAACTTGATGGATATGACACATATGTAGACAAATTATAATATAATGCATAAAAACGTCTGTAGTCGCGATAGCCGATTAGTTGGGAATCGTAATTCGAGACAAGAGACCCGAGTTTAATCCCCAGGTAGTATTACTCTTACCAGTTATTTTTTTTTTCATAAACTTACGATTTACACACACAGGCTTTCCAGGCTCTCCTCCTGTCACGTTCCACAAAAAATTATCTTCGGTGAAAGGTGGATCAAAAGAACTTTATTATCTGGAACTCTTTCTACCTCAGTATTAAAAACAGCGAGAATAGATTTTTTTTATAAAAAAAATTCTGACTTATATTCAGTTTCAAAATTATTTCACCCCCAACGTTAGTTACGTTGGGGGTGAAATAATTTTGAAACTGAATCCCGCTCTCCTTTTTACGGCGCTTTCGCAAAATTTTAACACACCATTCGACACTGACTTCACCGGGCTGCTCGATTTTAGTTTGGTATTTTTCGAGATGGTTATCCCGCCATCTATCGGTAACCTATTGCAGTTTTTCCTAAGTCGCCTCTTACGACACGCACAGATAGAAAGGTAGCATAAATGGAAAGGCAACCACATGTTAAGCACGGTTCGCAGCTAATCAATGATAATTCTATTTGCGAAGTGTGCAAACATAGATAACATAAAACTGGTTGTCAACACCAAAGAATAGCCGGCGCCCGAGAATAGAGGCGTTACTCCAAATTCAGCTCCTTATACCCCTTCCTCCCCCTAATTTACGACCACATTACACCCGCAATCTCACTTACAACGGACCATAATCCATGCGCAGAAATTAAACGACAACTACTTTATGAATCTGTATATGAGGGTTTAAACCTACTTAAGCTTAATATACAGTTAATATAACTTAAAATTGTTTCTTACTAAACATACATAGATAAATTTATATTTTATGTATTTATTTTATCTTCACGCACAGTCCCTGACGTGATAGCCAAAGAGTGGAAGACGGAGTGCAGAGTTGTGATTAGACAAAAGGCCTATAAAATTCAACTGCAGTGTATAGTCCTCTCCTGTTTTCATTAAACATAATTTAAAATTATTTCCTAAATAACATATATATGTATTATTTTGTAACTCATATGGGCCTCTCTTGTTTAATCACAATGATCGACAAGCGGATTGCTGAACGCAGTACCATACAACTCGCGTCCTAGTCAGTGCTACCTATAAGCAGTCTGATTAATTTTGGTCTAGTATTTTATAAAAGGTTATATTATCGCATTTCTGTTATGGTCTGTTATTCAAAACTTTTCCCATAGTCGCCTCTTGTGACTCACACAAGAAGAAATGAGATGACAAAACAATTAAAAAAATATTTTATAAATATTTTGACTTTATGCTTTTTCCAATACATGGGTAGTTAAACTGTGTAAATCTATAATCTTCACAGTTTATGATCCACATGTCATGTGAACTAAACCGTATAAACCGGAGTCTATTTTGTACATATGTTTAAAAAAACTTTTTGTATGTACGATACAAACGCTCTTTTCTTGAAGTCCCTAAGTCGTATCGGTCCGGAAAAACCGCTGACGGCAGCTCATTCCACAAAGTGCAAGTGCGTGGCAGAAAATTCCGCAAAAAACGCACTGTGGTGGAATGCCAAGCATCAAGGTGGTGTTGATGAAATATTTGGTTATGCCGTAAGGTGCGATGGTGAAATTCAGCGGCTGGGATTAATCCGAACAATTCGTCGGAGCACTTCCCGTAGTAGATCTTATAGAAAATGTATAGAGATGCAACATCTCTTCGCAAAGCCAGGGGATCTAGCCGATCCGATAGAGTATGGTCGTTGACAATTCGAGCCGCTCTTGTTTGGATACGGTCAAATGGAAGGAGCTGACACTGGGGTGCCCCCGCCCAGAGATGAGAACAGTACTCCATGTGCGGCCGAACCTGCGCCTTATAAAGTTGCAAGCGGTGGGCCGGCATGAAGTACAGTCGTGCTCTACTGAGCACGCCAAGCTTTTTAGAGGCCAATTTGGCCTTTCCTTCCAAATGACCGCGATACTGAATGTTGCTCGATATGTCGACGTCAAGGATTCCGATGCTGGCTGAGGCAACTAGGCGAGTGCTCTCAAAACGAGGTGATACGACGAAGGGTTTCTTTTTTGCGGTAAACGCGCAAACTTGTGTCTTTTTAGGATTGAACTGGACTAAATTTAGTCGGCCTCAGTCCGAGATTTTGTCCAACAAAATCTCGACTTCAGACACAAGTTTGTTCCGGTACTCGTCAACGTGTTCCCGAGAAATATTGGAACGGCCGGTATAAACGGCATCACCAGTGCTGTCACCTGCAAAGCAATGAATGCTACTAATTTGTAATAAATCATTGATATGCAGAAGAAACAGTGTTGGCGATAGCACACCGCCTTGTGGGACACCAGCATTCACAGACTTGGAGTCCGAGCATGCACCGTAAACTACGACCTTGATGCTCTGGTCTATGAGAAAACTAGTGACCCAATTGCAAAATTTCTCGGGAAGCCCATATGACGGAAGCTTTGAAAGAAGCGCTTTGTGCCATACCCGATCAAAGGCTTTCGCTATGTTCAAACTAACTGCCAGGGCCTCAACCTTGCTCTCTACTGCCTCCGCCCATCGATGAGTGAGGTCCACAAGAAGATTACCAGCCGAGCGACCCCGACGGAAGCCGTACAGGCGGTCACTGATCAACTGGTGCTCCTATAAGTACCTCAAGAGCTGGCAGTTTATAATGGACTCCATTATTTTGGAGAACAAGGAAGTGATGGCGATCGGTCTGTAGTTACCTGGATCTGAGCGGTCGCCTTTCTTAGGGATCGGGTGCACCAAAGCTGTCTTCCATGTCATCGGGACGACGCCTTCAGAGTAAGAGTACCGAAAAAGACGCGTTAGAACCGGTGCCAACTCTGGAGCACACATCCTCAGCACAATAGGGGGGACACCATCGGGCCAAATATTTGTATTTCATCCTACTAATGTGAAATATGATGATCCGATAGCCTAGTTGGCAGTGACTCTGCTCTCAAACAAAAGGTGCTGGTTCGAATCCCGCTATGGACACTCAACTATTTGTATGATTACATTATGCTCAGTTTTGAATTTATTATGGGGACCTCGTAGTGGCGACACCTTGAAAACCGATGTTTACACCACTCATCCATGGAGGTCTTGTGTCCTTAATATTTACACATTTTTTAAAATGCGTGAAGATTTCAATAAATGTATAAATATAAAATCGACTATATATTTAAAAATCATTGTGGAACACTTGCACGTTGTACACAATTTTTTTATTTATTTATTTATTCTTTATTGTTACACCTTATACTAAGGGCTACAATGGACGGACTTAATGCCTGGTGGCATTCTCTACTAGTCAACCTTTGTTATGGTGAGAAGTAGATGGCAGGTGCTAACAAGAAAAATATAGATTAATGCTCCTAATAAAAAATATATACATATAAATAATAAATATTTTATGGAAAAATACATACATGTATTATATAAACTAAACGTACATAATTATACATAAATACATAAATAATATATATAAAATATAAACATATAAATATATACATAAATATATATTAATGATTCTTAAGATAATACTCACGAACTAATCTCTTGAACGAATAGGCATTCGGAGCAGATTTTATCTTCAAAGGTAGGGCGTTCCAGAGTAGTGCAGCTTGTACCGTAAAAAAGGAGTTAAAGTATCCTGTATTATGTTGATGAATGTGAATCCTATGTTGGTTTATGGAGCGAGGTGCTCTGTCATGAGTAGATTGGAGATGTCGAAAGTTATTTCTTAGGTAAGAAGGAGAATTAGAGTTAGTCAATACAGAATACAACAGAAACAGAATTCGGGAGCTACGCCTTTGACGAATGGGAAGCCATTTAAGCTTGGAACGGTAAGAGGAGATATGGTTATATTTACGTAAACCGAAAATAAATCTAATACAGTTGTTGAGAAGGCGCTCCAGTTTGTCGAGACGTGTTTGGGATAGATCTGGATAACATACATCGGCATAGTCGATAATGGGCAATACCAGGGACTGAACCAACAAAAGCTTAGTTTTAAAGGGAAGGAAATTTTAAGGCGGTAGAACGTAAAGTGGCATTGACTTTTCTGCTTATTTCCGCAACCTGAAGTTCCCAGCTTAACGACTGATCCAAATGCAAGCCTAGATCAACTACGGTATTAGAAAATGGAATTAATGTTCCATTATAATAGATAGGAGAAAGGTTACAATTCACTTTATTTAATTATTTATTAATTAACCGACCGATTTCGCCTTTCGGCATCATCATGGTCTATCTACTATACATTTTTCGACTATATATTTGTTACCATTTGCCGTAGAGATGCTCGGTCCGTGGGGTTCCGGCACGATTCAGATCATAAAGGAATTTTTTCCGCTCCTGATCGTAGATGGTGGTAAAATTTGGCACACAGATATTACTGAATTTACATAAGGGATACTTTATATTCTGTTAAATTTCCTGGTGGGAGAGATCTGAAACATGAATTTTCTTGACGGACTTTTAATTCTTGTATTTTAGATTCGTTGTAAATCATAGGCTACTTTTCACTCTAGGAAATTAAGGATTTGAATCCGTTTTTGAATCAACCACTGTTTCGAAGGGCACGAGCAGAATCTAGAGAATTATTTAATAAAATAAAATAAATTAATAAATATCTTCTGCAATTCCCAATACAAGGGTAGATAGAGGTCTAGTCTAGACAATTAAGTCCCTACGATTAACCCTCCACCGAAGATATTTTCGGGACAACGTGACAGGTGATGAGCCCGTCGCCATCTTTATGTCCAAGCCAACGATTTAATTCGTACATAAGTTTTTGAAAAACACATTGGTACGGCTTGCCACCTGGGGATCGAACTAGGGTCTCTCGACTCGAAATTCCGACCACCCAACCACTCGGCTACCGTGACTCAGTAAAATAATAATAGATTTAAAACAAATAATTTATTATTTTTATTATGGTTTTAAAATAAATAATTTACCCTCTCATATTGTAAGCTGCAATATGAGAGCATATTGTAAGCTGCAGCATCCCAACGTATCACAGGAACTACGATTTTATATTAAAGACCATAATTGTTACGTGATAAGGAATAATAATATTTGATTTGATTTAGATAAGAACCACAATAGAACATTCCTGTGGTCCCAAAGCAAGTAGCTGAAACACTTGTGTTATGGAAACGGGTAGCCGTTTCAATAACGCCGTAGGTACTACAAACACAGACCCGAGACGACGCAGAAAAAGCGGTTTCCTACATTGACACCTCCGAAAATCGAACCCGGGACCTCATAGCTGGCGACACTAGAAAGCCGGTGCGTGCGTCACTCGTCCACGCAGGCGTCAAAGTACTTGAATTCTAAAATTTTCTTTTAGCGATACGCAGTCAATATCACTTCGATTGATCAATCACAATTCATCACTCACCGAAATATGTGACATCAACATCATTCCATAAATCGAGTTTCTACATCGATGGCGGCCTTCTGAAAAGTCAATTTTCCTTTCCCTTCTACTTTGACAGTTAATAAAAGCTCCAATAGGGGCTTAATCTGAATTGCTAATGTTATTTTTCTTTAAATTACTTTGCTGTGCCGTGGATTAAACGGCCATTATATTCAAAGATTGTTTGCCGCATCGGAATCGTGCGGCGGTGAAAGGGGGAAAAATTTCAAGTGTGCTTTAGAAGATTTATTTATCGTTTAGGGTAAAAATGTATTTGACAGTTATTTTTTTATGAATTTTTGAACACAAATTAGTAATACCTTTTTTTCTCTTTAATTTAATCACATAAAAGTTCAGCATAAATATGCGTTAAAAATCAATGAAAATTGGGTAATAGTAATAATGTTAAGCAATTTTTATTAATTTTTAAAGCACATAAGTAAAGCAGAAATGTTTGTTATTAAATAAACTTAAAAAATTAACTGTCATTAATTTTGTCTGATTAATAATGACTGTTTCTTGACATTTTTTGGCTATACTTCACCTGTCTCGTAGTCTCAAATACGCCATTGATTTATGCACATGCTTGATTGTGCAGTGTAATTTTATAATCTCTATTATATTAAAAACGTAATTAAGAAAGTATGTAAGACATACGAAGTAAAAACCTCCTCTCTTTTAAGTCAGTTACTTAAAAAAAGAGGAGGTTTTTACTTCGTTTGTATATTACCTTACCTCGTAGCGGCAAATCTAAACCGATTTCGATAATTTTTTTTGTCATCAGGTCAGGAACAGGTAAAATAAAATATATTCAAGTCATTCCCAATACAGGTGTAGATGATGAAGTCGTTTCGACCCACCATCAAATGAAAATATTTTTGGGACAACGTTATAGGTGGTGAGCCTAACGTCAGGAACTGATGAATCCAGAATCCCACACAAAATCAAGAATATGTAAATTTAAAACCATTTTGAGTATTTCACTTTTTGTTACGAAATTGAGATTTTTGTGTTTTGTGCGTTGTGTTGTTTTGTATTGTGCGAGTCATTATATAAGGATACTGAACTGACAATTGAAGCCACTGCACTCCTTAACGGTTAGGAGTTAGGCAATAATATACGATTTGTTGACAGACCCTGCTCGGTACATAGCTATTTAATGATATGAGACAATTTTCGCGTTCATATCTCTTAGAAATTATGAGCAACAACTTTTAATTCAATTTTCGTTATTTTGCACCTCTAAGGCAGCGATTTAATAAATATGTAAATAAATAAATATCTTCCCGAGTTTCCCAATATTTGGATAGACAAATGTCTAGACAATACTCCATCCACCTTTCACCGAAGACATTTTTTGGGAAAACGTTACAGGTGATAAGACCGTCGCCTTCTTTATGTCCAAGCTAACGATATGAATCATAATTCAGTTTAAAAATCATTGGTACGAGCCAGCCAATCGAGATCAAAATCTGGTATATGGACTCGAATTCCAATCACCCAACCACTTTGCTATACTGACTTTTCTATCGTGCTATCGATTTAATAAAGCCACCTAAGTAATAGATATAGGTGTGGGTACTTACAGGCTATTTTTATTGAGGGAATTGATTATTTTTAATATCTCATTAATTTAATAACAATAACTACAGTATGGCTTTCCTTGCTTTAAAAAAGTTTACAAAACACATCATAGATTATTATACGTTCCATTACAAAATCTCATTAGAATAGTACCGCAGTAATAATGTTCAAAGCCAAAAACGATGAAAACCGATTTGATAGATTGCACTACATTTAAACTAAATTACTACGTCAACTGCGATAAAATGATGTATAGTTTTGATATGGGAATAATTGTCAAAGCTTTCACTCTAATAACATGGACGCCATCGTTAAGTGAGAATGTTTCTGAATAAAATATGATGTTTTCGTTTTGTATTGGTAAGCGTTCGGGGCAACTGGTCGTTTGTGAATTAATATCGAAACGTTTCGGTGTTTTATACACGGGAAGCAATGACAGATAGAATAATAATTTGTTTAGAAATTAATTTATTTAATTACATAAAAGAATTAAATAGTCGAGTTGTTGGGTGATCGGAATTCGAGTCATAAGACCTGAATTCCCAGGTGATAGGCACGAGGGAGTTGGTTTTTTTTTCACACCAGTGGGGTTTTTCATAAATTTATGTTCGATCATTGGCATGGACATAAAGATGGCGACGGGCTTAGGACATGTCACGTAGCCCCAAAAAATGTCTTTGGTGGAAGATGGGTCAAAAATTCTTAATTGTCTAGACCTATATTTACCCCAGTATTTGGAATGGCCTGCGTGAATATGTATATACAAAATACAATATGTATATACAAATATGTATATACAAAAAAAGATATATATACAAAAAATATGTATATACAAAAAATTCCTGACATGCTTTAATAATATACATAACAGAATCCACCTCTTATTATTTCAAATTCTCAGTGTAGTCGGCCGGGTCAATGTAGAAACTCACTTTCTCTTTATCGTCACGGGCCTGGGTGTTTGTTATACCTCCGTTTTTTTCGTCTTCATAACACAATTGTTTAAGCTATTTTTATATAATTGTTATGTACGGTTTCCATAGTGTCCCCAGCTCTGAGGTCGTAGGTTCGATTCCCGGTAGAGTCGATGTAGACAACCATTTTTTTTACATTGTCTCAGGTCTGGGTGTATTACCTGTAATGTGTACCTCTGTTATATATTTATATATTTTTTAAATATGTAATAATAATATTATTTATGTTTTGACAGTAACATGAATAAACTAATTCTAAAAGGAAATCTATTATTTCTGTCTTAAGTATGTTTCATTGAACATGAAAAGCTTTTCAGAACATTTACGTTTTAAGAAAAACATTCGAATTTCGTGGAAAGTTCAAAAATTCTTTAGAACTTTCGAGTAATATTACATTTCTTCTTAGCTCTTATCGTGTTGTATAATTTTCTTCCGAGAAATTTATCCCATTTGACGTTTAAGTAATTCTTTATAATGTAACATTTTCTGTTTTATCTTACTTTAATATAGTATTAATTTATAATTGAACATTGGTATGAATGAAAATGGTATTGTAGATAAATAGTTAGATAAGAACAACACCACATACATAACTCTGAGCCCAAATTAAGTAGTGTATTATGTAATCATAAACAACGAGGTTACCACAAACATCCAGAGCCGACAAAATGTTGAAAATAATAAATACTTACGGTTATGGTCTCTTGATGGAATTTCATCGTTAAATTAATTTAAATTCAATTTTACTAATTCCACAATATTTTTTCAAAGCTCGTTATACTGATATGTTTGTTGTAAACCTTCAATGCCATAGGTTACGAATCCTGTTAGGTATCTAAAGAAAATTATTTAAATTGTGTGTAATTAAAGAGGTGTGTAAGGTCTTTACCTTACACACCTCTTTAATAATGTATGTCTGGGTCGTGCCACTTGGCGATCTGTTCTCTCTGGCTACCCCATCGGGGACTGTGCGTGAAGATAAATAAATAAATAAATCAACTAATATACAAAAAGATGTTTCCTATTTTGACCCGCCAGGTAACCGAACAGGCAGGCGACACCTGTACAAGGCGGTTTTCTACCGCCGTGTACACCACTCAACTGCGTATATGGTCGTCAGTATGCGGTCTGACATTCTTTTTGTTTCATTATATTGTCACGAGTTCTCGCTAAAAGCGAACATTAGAATTTCCCCACATATTAAAAACCATTTAAAACCCATTAGCAACGGAAGATTCCCGATAGCGTGCCGATTCACGAACTGGACGAATGTTATTATGAATAAACAAATAATACCAAGTAAGGGCGCCTACACACGTGCGACTGAGACATAAAACCCGAACGTGAGCACCGGTAATTGCTGTAAACGATCGCGTGATTGCAAAACGCACGCCGCTCAGACGACAATACCAAACGTAATGGACAATACGATTCCACGATAGAATTCACGTTTAATACCATATTTAGTACTTACTTGGAAACGTAACGTAAGAAAACCGTTTCGTTGCTATTGCAGTGGAAATTTGCATCGCGATTATAAGATTCTTGATAATTTCTTTGTCCCGTCCGATTGTTTAGTTGGTAGTGACTCTGTCTCGAAGCTAAGGGTTCAAATCACGCCAAGTGCAACTGTTTGCCTGATAAATTTGTTTGTAATCGAACACACATAGAAGTTCATACAAAGACTTATCTCTATAAGTGTCTCTGATATTGGGGATAATAAATCCCTATATTTATTGGATAAGGTAAAAAAAATCTTTCTCGGTAGACTCGGTTTTAGGCTAAACCAACGCTTTGTAGGTGTGGCTGTTGCTAGTGACATCATAACCAGCTCCAAAAAATTGTACCAACATATACTGCAACCAATAACTGCCAAACGGATAAGATTATTATAATAAATATAAAATGAGCGTTACTTGATTATCATATTATTCTGAGGCAAAAATTTATGTGATGAATGTAATAAGTTTTACTCGAGTCATGTATGTTTAAATAAATATTTATCCGTTAATTTCGTGTCGTTAATTTGGACTAAGATGGCGAAGGGTCACTGCCTGTCACGCTGTTCCAACTTTTACTTGGACTAATTTGTACCATCTCTTATCTGAGGTCTACTATCTTATCAGAGACCTCTTAGGGGTCTGCGCAACAAATCCGTTGTTCTCGCTTTACACTTAAAAAGCATCCGTATGTAATTATAAATAATAAATAAAAAACAGTTTATTGTAGTAAAACGCAGCAGTAAAGATATAATTCTGACGAAGAAATGAGGCAAAGAAGCTCTTTACATCTGTTCATCTTCATTATTTTTTGAAGATTCCCACATAAAATAATTGGGCAATCAGATGTCTAGACTATTAGTCTTTTTGCCCATATTACGAAAGATTATATAGGAAAAATTTCTTCGTGAGGATCGAACTCGAGTCTTCTGATTTGAATTTCGATTAACCACTGAGTTAGCGTGTCCACTGACTACTGGGTCATACTAATTCTATGTTTTTCTTGATTGTCCGGCGGACGCACCGGTTTTCAAGATGTCGTCAACTCTAAAATCCTTGGTTCGATTTCCAGACGCGACAATGTAGTCTGTTCTTTTGTGGTATCTTAGTTGTTTCGTACTTACTTATCTTCACACACAGTACCTGACGAGATAGCCAGGGAGAACAGATTGCAAAGTATCACGATCCTTACATACCTCTTGCGCTTCTTTCAGATTCATAATTTTAATTTTAATTTTTAGGGCACCATTGACTTTGTTCCCGGCAGCGACACGCCTGTCCACATCTAAATCACATCTTCCATCCCGTCTAAACGCACTCCCCAAGTATATAATATCATTCACCTGTTCTAGACATTGCTGATTTACCCATAGTTCACACTTCGTTCTTTCTTTGTCCCTTTCAAATACCAGAACCTTAGTTTTATTAGCGTTCAAACGGAGAGCTTGAATTTCACATTATTCTTTCATACAATGCCTGAAATTCTGCCTCTGATGGTGCAATAAGCACTGCATCATCAGCATATAGCAGACAATTTAGTTTAATGTCACCCAATTTCACATCCAAAGAACAGTCTTTCAGCTTCTGTTAACAGTTGTCAAGATACAGTATGAACAGCCAGGAAGACATGACACAACCCTGTTTTACGCCCGTTTGGACGTTAAACATGAGTGACAGGTCATGTGATGCGAAACTGGTCAAGCTGATCGCCCAATTTACCTTAATAGAAAGGCACAATGACTTCGGATCGTCAATCATCCAAGACAGCCTCCGTCCGCCAGCACAAATTTGCACAGCAGATGAAAGCTGTCCCAGACGCGAGGCCCATCATACTTGACACTTTCAGCAGTAACTCTGTCTAGTCTAGCAGCCTTACCACAACAGACCCCTAAATCTAGTAAACACTAGATAGTGATCCGTTCCCAGGTCAGCACCGCTGAACACTCGCGTATCCATCACCTGTTTTCGATCATCGATCATACTTCTCTCATTCTCTCTTTCTCTAGTATACATATGGATTCTCTTGTGACTATTTTTTTTTATAGAAAAGGGAGGAAACGAGCAGGTGGCTGACGTGATGATAAGGGATTACCGCCGCCCATTAGCACCCGCAATACCAGAGACATAGCAGATGCGTTGCCGACCTTAGAGTGCCCCCCCCCCCGAATTGGGGGAGGGGGGGTATGTGGGCCTCCGGCTACCTGCAACTAGTGTTTGACTAAACATAGTGTTTGTCACATGAAGACCCCTTTAAAAGAGGTAATCATTTTATTTAAAATCATTTATTTTAATACGTATGTTTATTTCAGAATCAAGTAAACGTCTACTGGTGCGACAATATCGAATGTTCTGTTTACGTGAGTGGAATGACGATAATCGATGGGTAAATATTTGACCGACAATCCAATTCGAAGCGATTCGACGGCTTCGGTTTACCGGCATCCTCTCTCTGCGGAATTCGTTCTAACATTTGCGGCGTATTATAAATAAATTCTTTCATAAAATCATAATTCAAAATTCAATGTCCTATAAAAATTTGTACATAGAAAATGTCTTCGTCCATAAACCACGATACCCGAGAGGTTGGATCATCGGAATTCGAGTTATGAGACTCGAGTTCGAGCCCCAAGTGGTAATTTTAACAGTGGTAGGCATCAGCTATTTTTGTTGCAGGAATGGGCCGGCTCATCCGGGGAAGTACCACGACCTCACAGAATACCGGCGTGAAGTAGAAGTCTAACAAACTTCTGCGTTTCGTCTGGTAAGTGCAGCTAACCGGAGGCCCACACACCCCCCTTCCCCAATTCTGGGAGAGGGGGGCACACTAAGAGAGGCAACGCATCTGCTAAGCCTCTGGTATTGCGGGTGTTCATGGGCGGCGGGCACGAGCACTTACCATCACGTGAGCCACCTACTCCCTTTCATATTAAAAAAAAAGTCTGTCTGTGTTTCTTTACAAGGAAGGTTTAATCAATATACTACTTCTTTTCTACTATTATAAATTCTAATGTTTGAAGACGAAATTTGGTACAGAATTAGGTAACAGTCTGGAATAGCACTAGTGCTACATTTTATTCCAAAGAAACGAGCGGTTCCTGTGGGAGAGACCTTAAAAAAATATTTTGATCAATAGTTCTTTGAATTGTTATATTAAAAGCCTGAACGAACTTTTACTGCGATAATTACAGGGTCTCGGGGGTTTTTCGATATAATGCGAGTAGAAGACGCGAGCAAACATTCGTTTTTATTTATAATTATTATAAATACGAACGAATGTTAAATATCATTCGCTAGCGGATTCGGAAGCAAATGAGCAGGTGGCTCACGTGATGGTAAGTGATTACCGCCGCCCATGAACACCCGCAATACCAGAGGCTTAGCAGATGCGTTGCGTCCCTTAGAGTGCCCCCCTCCCCCATAATTGGGGGAGGAGGGTGTGTGGGCCACCGGTTACCTGCACTCACCAGACGAAATGCAGAAGTTTGTTAGACTTTTACTTTACGCCGGTATTCTGTGAGGTCGTGGTACTTCCCCGGTCGAGCCGGCCCATTCGTGCAACAACAAACGCTGATGCATGGCTCTACCACTGTAGATAATACGATAATGGCGTTATGTATGTATATATGTTTAAATAGATAGGAACAACATTGCTCCGATCCTAGTGTACTCGTAAGTAGCTAACGGAGTTGTGCTATTGGATCCAAATCAAAAAAGGTACCATAAACATCCCGACACGAAACAATGTAGAAAAACTGGTTTTAACATTGACCTGACTGAGAATCGAATACACTACCTCGGACCAGGCGAAACTTAACAGGTACATACGACACTCATCCACGGAAGACGTCAAGTTATTTTCATTTAGAAGACTTTGCTACTAATAAACGTAATATCAAGTAACAGCTTTTGTCCTTATCTTTAAATTGCATTGGTGTCTCTTTCTATTGTATTTATGATATCTTTTTTTTTATTTATTTATGTACGCATAAAAAAAGCAAATCACTATCAAAATAGAATAATTTCATACATTTACTATTTTTGTTAATATCATAACTTATACATATAAAATTCACAAGAAAGGCAAGAGCGTACATATCAATAATATGCACGTCTGTCCTAATGTATGAACGTACGTATCTCAAAGCGAACAGTAACCGACTGTACTATTTGAATAATGAAGTTCGTTTTGAATGTCTGTCGGTTGGAATAAAAACTTTCATGGTCGTTCGTAATAAATTTGCATCGCAGACGTAGGAATATTGTTCTGTAAACGATTTGTATGAATATTGATCACGTTATTCGACTCCATATAAGTTTCATAGAGCTTTATTTCGATATGTTATATTTATTATATTTGATTGGAATGATAATACAACTGTAATATTCAATACTGTATTTGTTGTTAAGCGAAGTTAACAATGCCATAAGGGCGAAACCGGTAAGGTATTTAAATAACAATAAATTTTATATGAGGTAATTTTCATTTAGTAGCATTCGGAACTTGACGGCGCGATAGCTTAGTTAATATTGATCCTGTCTAAAGCTAAATATTGCGGGTTCTATTCCCGCTGGAGGCAAACATTCCTATACAGACTATTTTTCTATATAATTATCTATCTATGTAGTCACGATAGTCGTGTGGTTGGGGAGCGGAATTCGACTAAAGACACTCGAGTTCGAACCCCAGTTGGCAGGCTCGTACCAATGAGTTTTTGGAAAACTTATGTACGAGTTATATCGTTGCCTTGGACATAAAGTCGGCGACAGGCTCACCTTCTCTCTATTTGTCCCAAAAAATGTCTTCGGTGGAAGGTGGGTCGAACGGCCTTAATTGTCTAGACCTCTGTCTATTAGTAGTATGTTGGAAAAGGCGTGAAGATATTTTTTTTAATTTAAAAAACTATATAGATTTACATCATCAATACCAAACCATTAGTGGCATTTATGTTCATACTATTAATTTAAATGAAACTAATTTTACTAAAGCTGTAGTGTTTATATTTAATTTCTTTATTTCTCGACGATTCATTTCTTTAAAGTACCGACGTCACGCGATAGCTGAGGTGTTAGCCAACTTAATGTCAAAATTAACTCGCTCTGACATCCACTGAATTAATTAACATTGGCTTAGTCTACTCAAATAGTGAACGATAGCCGAGTGGTTGGGTATCTCCCAACCACTCGGCTCGAAATTGGAGTCAAGAGATTTTCGATCCCGAATTTCATCCAGGTGGGGCTCGTACCAATTGGTTTGGTACTGCGATCGCCAATCCGCTTGCCAAGCGCGGTAATCATGGCGAACCCTTCTGTACGGGAGAGATCTATGTCCTGCAGTGGACTTGCGTATATAGCGTCATATATTGTTGCAAATATTCCAAAAAAAGTATTGCAATTGCAATAGCTTGATCTAATTAATTACTTAATTTAATATTTCTTCATTAAAAAAAGCTTCTTTTTACTTTAAATTTTCTGCATTATTTATTACTATTTATAAACGTATGTACTGCCAGTTCTTACATTATTTAATTTATTTATGAGAATATTACTTTATTTATATCTACTTAACGGTGTTTAAATACTATAAAATGGGATCAATATCACATTAGTTATAAGCAAACATCATATTAATTATTAGCATATGCGAAGTAAAGAAAACAATAGCTAAAAAGTAAACATTTTGTAACAAAATGTAACTCCTTCTTAGTTCCAAAACGTCGCCGCATTGCGCTTTGTCGCATAAAAACTGCCAAGACTTCATAAGTGCATTTCAACAAACTAAGATTTATATTATGGAAAGAGCCATTTATTTTACCGGCACCGACATAGCTCTCATCGATGGGAGTATTAAGCATTTCTGTTATGCCCATTTGTTTATTAAACATTGATGATGATACTCCGAGATGATATAATCGAAACCAGTCTGGCGATTATGGCAAGCCCTTCTTTACAAGCTTGGCCTTATAATGATAATGGTGATGATAAACCTCTTATTCTAATTGAACTTCCTCCTTACGATATATTATATCTGGTAGTAGATACTGTTGAAACGAGTGGTTGGAATTTCGAGTCAAGAGACCCGAGTTCGATCCCCATGGCAGGCTCGTACCAGTGGGTTTTTTTTTTTTCAAAACCTTATGTACGTATCGTTGGCTTGGACATTGTGATGGCGACGGGCTTGCCACCTGTCACGTTGTCCCAAAAACATCTTCGGTAGAAGGTAGGTCATAACGACTTAATTGTCTAGACCTCTATGTACCCCTATATTGGGAATGGCGTGAAGATATTTTTTTAATTTAGTAGAAACTGCCTGGTTTATTCTACCTTGTTCTATTCAGGAGCTTTCCACATAAAGAGACCCATATAAGAAGAAGGTGCGAACAGAAGAGAGCACTAAGAGCACTTAAATTGTGCTTACTAGTGAGTTTTACAATGAGAACAAGAGCGAAAACGTTAAAAAAAGAAAAAGAAAAATAGGAAGTCAAGATGAAATGGTGAAAGACTCAAGCAATATCTGGATGGCACAGTTGAGAGTTGAAATAAAAAGAAACTGGAAGTATCGGTCATTTCCTCTTACAATAAACTACTTCACAAGGAGAATACTGATTTACATAAAATGACAGATGTTTGGCTACACAAGGACAAAAAGATATATTTTCACGCCATTCCCAATACTGCAATCCTTACGACCCACCTCTCAAAGTGGATATTTTTAGGACATCGTGACAGGTGGTGAGCCAATCGCCGTCTGTGGTATATTGCTCCAATCTCAATATAAGATGCTGAAGCACTTGTGGTACGGAAATCGGAAACAACGAAGTAACCCGAGAAAATGTAGAAAAAATGGTTTTTCTTCATTGACCCGACCAATCGAACCCTCTCAAACTCCCTCAACTCGAGATGGTGACACCTTGAAAACCGGTGGTTACGCCACTCGTCCATGGATGTCGTCAATATATATAATCCAACGATGTAAATCGAACGTGAGTTTTGAAAAAAATCATTGATACAAGCCTTAACCTGGATATCGAACTAGGGTCTCTTGACTCGAATTGTGATCACTAACCACTCTGTGATAGTGACTATAACAAAGATGGTTCCCTTTATTTTTTTAACTGTAACAAAACAACTACTATTTAGACATCGAAGGTAAGAGGTACACAATCTGAATTAATTCTAGACAGAAAAGAATAAAAATAAAATCTTTTTCTTTAATAATTGCTATTCTCACCTATTACTTGCAGGCTTCCTCACGAAGTGGACAAACCATAAAGCTGTGTAAGCGCGACTTAAATACGTCAACGTAAGCCTCTTATAATGCTTGTCTAATTAAATTACCTGTTATTAAGGTGGTAAGATATCACAGATTAAATAACTAAATTGTTCTTTCACTTAACAACAACATATAAAGATGATATATAGATAGGGACAGCGAAACATACATTGCTTTGATCCTAAATTAAGCAGCTAAAACTCTTGTATTATGGAATCGGAAACAACTAAGGCACCACAAAAGCCTAAACCCGAGAAAATGTAGAAAAAGTGGTTTTTCTTCGTGGGCGAGTGGTGTACACCGGTTTCCATGTTGTCGCCTGCTTAGAGGTCTCAGGATCGTTTTCCTGTCGGGTCTGGACTCGTCAATGTAGGAAAACACAATTTTCTACATTTTCTCTGGTCTGCGTGTTTATGATACCTTCGTTGTTTCTAGTTACATAATGTAAGTTCCTAAGCTGCTTAAGCGTTTTTATTATGGAATCAGAACAATATATGTGATGTTGAAAACTGTATAATATGTTCATCCTATGCAGATAAATTTTCGGTCTGATCTACAACATCGTGGTTATCATGGATAAATATTAATATTATTACATACAATGTATGTTATATACCATACCATGTTATAAATTTATCTAAGTACAAATAATAATAAATAATAAATAAATATATCTTTATTTACGCAAACACAGAGAATACAGATGGTTACAATTATCTGGTGTCTCCTTTTAAGCAAAAATAATGCCTGAGCCCGGAGACGTCGCTCTTGCATATCATAGCGAAGTACACTATCTATATTTACCTTAAGTATTAAGTAAACTTAGTTCATAGGAAACAAAGAAAAAAATCAATAAAAATTATCTAAAAATTATATAAATACCTTGAACAATTCTTATACTGTATGCTTGCAAATACGGTTTTTACTGGGGAAGCAAATGTCACAATATATTTCCTTCGTTTAGATGTTATATTTACGACACGTGATACAGTTTTATGTGTTTTTAGTGCAGTGTGTAATACATACAACTTACGAACTGATAATAATTCACTTTTTTCGTATAAACTATAAGTAGGATGTGAAATTTTTTGCGAAACAAATGTTGTTTATGTATGTAATATACATATTTTTTAGTATATGTGCATGTATTTGTATATATCTTTTAGGCAATTTAGATATGTTATTTTTTCTTTAGGGCAAAAAGGATTAAATAAATAAATGAATGTTGTTACTTACCCAAAATAGTTAGCGTTGATATCGAAATTTATCTGTAATTAAACAACATTTCTTCATTAATTCATTGTTCTTTTCATAGGAGTAGCGGAATGATCTAATAGTCAACCAGATGGTAAGTGACCACTTGCTGCGTGCAATACATGTAAACGACTTTTAAAAAAGTAGATTGTAGATGTATTGTCATTCCCGAAAAATTAGATATATTTATAAACAAATATCTTCACGACTTTCGCAATATTAGGATGAAAAGAGGTTCAGAAAATTAATTACGGCAGCGTGACAATTATTTATGCCCATACGCAGTCTTTATGCCCAAGCCAACGATATTAATTGTACACGGCGATCGATCTTGGGTCTCTCGACTCGAAGTCCGATAACCAATCACTCGGCTATCGCGATTTTATTATTACATTTTTTCATTATTTACATACAAATATGATTAAAATTTATTGCCCGTATTACAACTCTACACACTATTAAAACAAGAAAACTACCCAGGTAGACAGGAGTCCATCAATTTATAAATTTTCTTCCATGAAACATATCAACTGATACCAAAGAAAATGTTTACACTTATATTTAGACAACATTACAAACATTCCTCTGACCCCAAAAGCAAGTAGCTAAAGCACTTGTGTTATGGAACCCGAAACAACGAAGTTATACAGACACCAAAGCCAGACCTGTCCGGGAACACCAAGGTAATACCATGCAAACCATTGTACACGCTACCAGCCCACGGTAGTCATTAGACCTCCTATAATGTTCTTATTTTAATTCCCACATATAATTTGTAATTTTAAAATAGAACAACATGTGTATGAAAAATTAGTGCTCAGATCACTGACGTTAATATCGTAAATATAGTTGTCGGTGCCAAAGAATAGCAGGCACTCTAATAGTCAGGCGTTCCTCCGCATTTAGCTCATCATCCCCCCCTCTCACTCCCTTCTAATTTACGGCCACATAACGCCCGCAATCTTACTTCCTACACACCATTATCCGCGCTGCTCAAATTAAGCGAGAAGCTACTTTATCAACCGGTAAATGGCTGAAGGTTTCAGATACGCCCACATTCAACTAAGACATGTGATCATAAAATATGTCTAGTCTTTTAATTATTAAAAAAAAACATTTTTCGCAAATAGCTGAGTGATTGGATGATAGGACGAAACGGGATGCCCCTAGTTCGACCCCTAGGGGAAAGGCTCGTTCCAGCAAGATTTTTTGAAACTTGTGTGGGATTTGTAGACGATTAACGACTTCAGTGGCAGAGTGACACACCGGTTTTCTAGTTAATTGTCTATACAAAGACAAATGTCTATGTCTAGACAAAGACACATGTTTCTGAGTATGACTGTCTTCAGTGTTGGGAATGGCGTGAATATATTTTTATTACCCATATTCGCCTTATTCTTATGCTTATACCACACGACAAATACATTTTGAAATAACTGTTTATTAATTCATTGAACCATGTCCTCGGAATGTTGATATAAAACTAAAACTAATATTTCATTCAACTCGCGGTACATGGATCAATATTGATATCGTCAACAAAGCTGAGTAATAATTTTCATTTAAAAATCTACATATTACATTATGAACGAATGAATTAAATATAGTTTATGGCACCTCATTAAACACAAAATTGAGGTAATATTAAAATAAAAAAGGTAGGTACTATTAAGCGGCCACATCGCTGCATAGAAATCTCTTCCAAGCAACTAAAGGCGTAAAGAAACTGGACTATATTCTATTTAATTATTAAACTCAATGGACGAAAGGCGTACATGCCAGTTTTCATAGTGTCGCCATCTCTATGGTACCGGGTTCGACTAATGAAAGGATCTATTTAGAAAACCACTTTTTCCACATAGTCTTAGTCTTATTGTTTTTATCCCTTATTATTTATATGAATATATTTATTTGTTTTCGGTCAACAAGCGTTCTAGTAAAAAATTTGAAAGCGGCTATACTCAAGTAGAAATAATCGGTTGCTACACCGATTATTTTTTCGTAAGTAAAGGAGTGAGTCGTGAGTGATGACACCTCTTAGTGTCCAAGCTAACGATATAAATTTTATGCACGTTTTGATGAAAACAATTTTTTCGAGATTACTTCGAATTTGAGTCCCCTAATTCAAGTTGTAACTACCCAAACACCACTCAACTGTTATGATTTTCCTGCCCAAAACAACTTTATCTATAAACAACCTTATTTATTTATAAACAACTTTAATGTTATAAACAACCTTATTTATTTATAAACAACTTTAATTTTATAAACAACCTCATTTATTTATAAACAACTTTATTGGATATCTTAATAGAAAGACTGCTAATACCCAAATAAAACATTGGCTTAAAGTAACTTTTAGGAGCTTAAAGTATAAAAAAACAAGACAAATTAATACCCTGTTCCTAATGGAAAACTGAAACAACCCTTCAGTCCTTAAACGGTCCATTTTCAGATAAATACTTTAAACACCGCAAAGTCGAAAAAGACTTTACGGAGGAAATTACAAGAGAAGCTAGTCCCGGGCAATAATTACACTTGACTCAGGCACTCCCCTATATTTTCACCCTCGTTGTGAAAAGTTTTTAAGCGGGCTATCAAATTTCTGTTTTAGTTGTTAAATGGGCATTTGTAGTCCCATTTAATGCTTTTGTTATGAATAAATCGATAATTTGTTTTAAAATTTCATATATCTTCCCGCCACTCCTTCTACAGGGGTAGACAGAGGTCTAGACATTTAAATCGTTTCGAACCACATTCCACCGAAGATATTTTTGGGACAACGTGACAGTGGTGAGCCGTCACCGTCTCAATGTCCAAGACAACGATAGAATTCGTATATAAGTTTTTAACAAAAAAATTTCCACCTGGTTTCCACCTAAATATCGAATTAGGGCTGTGTGACTCGGCTATCGTGACTTAATTCGACAAAAACGTTTTAAAATTTCAGTATCATTATCATAACGACTTAAGTACTGCTTACGGCATAGTCTACTGCAGGATAAAGAGTTCTCCTGTAAGGGAGAGTTTGCCACAATCGTTACTCTTGGAAAGAGGTTTGGCAATCGTAGATATCTTGCACCCTAGAAGCAGATGCTTCTTCTTCGTCTGCGTTCTGCCGAATTTTGCACCGGTATATTTAAGGTTATCCCGCCATCTGTCAGTAGCCTATTGCATTTTAATTACTGAAAGGGGATGGTATATTCCTACGCCGTAACAACACGGAGTTTTAGATTTTAAATCTATATAATTATTAAAAAGAAGAAAAATTTTGTTTTCTGTTTGTTATAAGTCTCTAGAACTACTAGTTGTATTTCAGGATTTCTTTTTGCATTAGATACAGCATTTATCTGGAATAAACATATGCTATGAAACAGCAACCTAAGACAACTAGGGCACAAACAATATTTAATGTAACACTATGTACAAAATAAATTTTGGCTTCTCTCTCATCTTACTTCTCTCTATATCTACCGCCATTTACAAAAGTTCTTTAAACAAATTTGTCTTTAGATTTAAATATAATAACTTCATGTAGTGCACAAAAAACTATAGAGGGTTTTGTTGCGCTGACCATATACAATGTAATATATAATGTAACCTTTATTTGCTTATTATAAAATAAATAACTGTATTTTCTGCACCGTGAAATTAAAATATTTTTTTAATATGTAGGTAAAAAGTGGTGGGCATATTCCAATAAATAATATTTGAACAACAGCAATCGATATTCCGTACTAAAGTAGAGTTCTCTAACTGAATGATAAAGTTATGTAATACTTCCCACTGTTTTATTTAAAATTTGATATTAATTATAATTAATGCAATTGTCAACATTGAAAAGATCTGTTATAAATGTTACCACAAAATATAATTTGAATAGTTATGATTTTAAATTAAAATTCACAGTCAAATCTTAAATACAAATTTATTTCAAATTAATTATTCATTCGTTCGTTTGCGGGGCGTTTTGCATTAAGCTGGAATTGTGGTGGTACTAGGATCAAAGTGGCTTAATTATTGCTCATTTTGCGTTTGTTTTCCAATATTAACGACGTAAGCCGTCGGTTCAATGACCTGTGAATAAAAGGTCTTAGAGACACTTATTTTCCATGAAAACTTGTAAAGGAAATCAGCTTTTAAATATTTCAATTAATAGAATTGTCATGAAAACATTGAATTTCCATTAAGGTAAATTTGAA
Organism: Sericinus montela; assembly: GCA_029286605.1. Classification (NCBI taxonomy): domain Eukaryota; kingdom Metazoa; phylum Arthropoda; class Insecta; order Lepidoptera; family Papilionidae; genus Sericinus; species Sericinus montela. The sequence goes on from JAGSMR010000057.1 coordinate 1,400,070, forward strand.
TTTTGTTAATGGTAACAATAAACGATTTAATGCTGTTTTAAGCTTGTAAAAAAAATTGTCATGCCAATCATAATACTGGAGTAGTCAGAGGTCTAGGCGATTAAGTCCTTTCGACTCAACTTCCACCGAAGACATTTATGGAACAACATGAAAGTTTATGAGCCTCTCGCCGTCTTTATGTCCATGCCAACGATATTATAATTCGTACATAAGTTTTTGAAGAACCCATTGGTACAAGCCTCGAAAATACGAGACTCGAATTCCGATCACCTATCGGCTGTCGTGACTTATATATTTTTTATATTTCTTCTTTATTTTGATTTAAGTAATGTATGTCGTGTAGTATCGGCGTAAGCATATAAAACTCCATTTCTCCCGGTGGCTGCCGTAAAAGGCGTCTAAGGGCAAAAGCATTATGACAATGGTAAATGAGAGAATAACCATATTGTAAGTCACGATAGCCGAGTGGTTGAGTGGTCGGAATTTCGAGTCGAGAGACCCGAGTTCGATCCGCAGGTGGCACGCTCGTACCAATGGGTTTTTCAAAAACTTATGTACGAATTGCATCGATGGCTTGAACACAAAGGCGGCGAGGGCTCACCACCTATCACGTTGTCCCGAAAATATTTTCGGTGGAAGGTGGATCGAAGGGACTAAATTGTCTAGACTAGACCTCTGTCTACTCCTGTATTGGGAATTGCGTGAAGACATTTATTTATTCATTTTATTTTAACATATTGAAAAACCCCAGATCAAAATTTAGCACACCGGTAACAGGCCGTAGTGACTTTGTGTGTAAGGTGTGAAATATCTGTAGATGTGATTGTCAATTCGCTTACCGAGCGTGGCGATGATAGCAAATACTCCTCAGAAGAGAAATCTATGTCCTACAGTGGACCTTTTTACTCGTTTATAATAATACTAAATACGTACATGCATAGGAAAACACCATATACATTGCTCTGATCTCAAAGTAAGTAGCTAAAGCACACGCTTTGTAGAAACAACGAAGGTACCAAAAACACCAAAAACCCGAGAGAAAGTAGAAAAAGTGTTTTTTTCTACATTGACACGTCCCCAAAATATACCCAGGACCACAGAGCTGGTGACACCATGGAAAACCACCAGGTGTATAAGCTACTTGTCCACGAAGGTCGGCATTCACAAATTTTTTTCTCAAAACATTTTCTCTAAGCACTGTATGTCTGAAAATACTGAGTGAAAAATACGCAATAACTAATCTTGCTATAAAAATGGATCAATCATTTTCACCCAGACTATCGGCAATTATTTGTTGGCCCCATTACTTGAATGGGAAAGTGCGACAGTATCAAATGTTGTGTTTACATGGGCGCAGTGGATTTGCGATAATCGATGGGCAAACATTTGACCGACAATTCAATTGGAAGCCATATACTGCCACTAATTTTCCGACAAGTAAAGGAGCAACATTGTACCCTAGGTATTTTTGTTATGTTATTTTTATTTTGTTTCACACCGGTTATCAAGAGGACTTACGTAGTCTATAAATGTATCTAATGCAATTTTTAGGCGCAATCGAACCAATGTGTTATCAAAAGGTGATATTGAGAAAGTTTAAAAATTGTGTTGTGCAAATCGTCAGATCTACGTACACTGCGTACGGTTAAGTGACGTCGCTTTTTTGCGATAATCATCCGTTTACATAAATTTATAATTTTGATAAGTTTCTATCTTGAAAAAATCCAACAACCTCTTTCTTTCCTTCTTAATTTATTTTCTCTATATTTTTAGTCTCTATATATTTATTAAAATAGAGCATCAGTGGGGAAACTTTAACAGGTCCTTGCATTGTTGTCTAAGACTAATTGTACATACTTTTATCCCGGCATTAAATGGCTACAGTAAATATTTTCTTGAAATGCAGCATTCAAGTTATGTAATTTGTTTTGTAAATTATCATTGCAACCAAAGAGAATTTAACCGCATGGTGGTTTTTTGGTCAGACCAAAGACTGTTGTACCGTTGCTATTATCAATATATTTATAAAATAATATATCTGAACAATTTTGCCGTGTGATCAATTCATTTCACGCTCCGAAAAACCAAGAACTGGTTTCTAACATAATTAAGAAACAAAATAACGTCTTAAAAGCCTATAATAGTATTTCATTAATAGACGAAAGTTATTGATAAATTCATTAGTACACCTATTAAAAAGAATATAATTAAAAATTTAATCAAATAAAAATATTTCTTAAACTATATTGCATTAGGGAGCATTGATGTAGAGCAGCGTACTAAAGAAATATTCAATTTATATAGTTGTCTTAAAAGGTGACTGAGGAAAAAGCCAAACGTAAAAGGCAATATTGGCGATCTCGGAAAATACCAGACAAAATAAAATACATTGTTCCTATATATCTCTTGGATGAATTCGAGGACCAAAATTAGCGTACATGAAAGAAGACAAGTGCTAGATAAGTCAGAGTAATTTTATCTCTCCACTGTGACACTGCTATTCCCGCAGGTATTTTGTAAATATAAATGTTATATGAAATTCTGGCGGCGCGTCGCTATTTTCACTTCTTGACATTTATTAGGTTACGAGGTCAATTTAGAGTGTTGCTGTGTTTCTACAAAATATCCCTGCAGTGCCGGCCAACTCTCAGTAATATAAAACATAAAATTCAATAAATAAAATAAGCTTTTTGAATGTTTGCATATGTGTAGTAGTTCTGGTAAAAAGTCACGATAGCCGAGTGGTTGGATGGTCGGAAATTCGAGGCGAGAGACTCGAGTTCGATCCCCAGGTGGCAGGCTCGTACCAATGGGTTTTAAAAAACTTATGTACGAATTATTTCGTTAGCTTAAACATAAAGACGGCGACGGACTCACCACCCGTCACGTTGTCCCGACAATATCTTTGGTGCAAAAATAAATAAATATCTTCACGGACTTCCCAATATAATGGTAGACAGAGGTCTAGTCTAGACAATTAAGTCCCTTCGACCCGATAACATTTATATTTACAAAATACCTGCGGGAAAAGCAGTGTCACAGTGGAGAGATAAAATTACTTTGACTTATCTAGCACTTGTCTTCTTTCATGTACGCTAATTTTGGTCCTCGAATTCATCCGAGAGATATATAGGAACAATGTATTTTATTTTGTCTGGTATTTTCCGAGATCGCCAATATTGCCTTTTACGTTTGGCTTTTTCCTCAGTCACCTTTTAAGACAACTATGGGAGGTGGTAAAACTTGGTGCATAAATAATATACGATATAAATTGAATATTTCTTTAGTACGCTTCTCTACATTAATGCTCCCTAATGCAATATAGTTTAAGAAATATTTTTATTTGATTAAATTTTTAATTATATTCTTTTTAATAGGTGTACTAATGAATTTATCAATAACTTTCGTCTATTAATGAAATACTATTATAGGCTTTTAAGACGTTATTTTGTTTCTTAATTATGTAAGAAACCAGTTCTTGGTTTTTCGGAGCGTGAAATGAATTGATCACACGGCAAAATTGTTCAGATATATTATTTTATAAATATATTGATAATAGCAACGGTACAACAGTCTTTGGTCTGACCAAAAAACCACCATGCGGTTAAATTCTTTTTTGGTTTGGTTTGGTTGCAATGATAATTTACAAAACAAATTACATAACTTGAATGCTGCATTTCAAGAAAATATTTACTGTAGCCATTTAATGCCGGGATAAAAGTATGTACAATTAGTCTTAGACAACAATGCAAGGACCTGTTAAAGTTTCCCCACTGATGCTCTATTTTAATAAATATATAGAGACTAAAAATATAGAGAAAATAAATTAAGAAGGAAAGAAAGAGGTTGTTGGATTTTTTCAAGATTGAAACTTATCAAAATTATAAATTTATGTAAACGGATGATTATCGCAAAAAAGCGACGTCACTTAACCGTACGCAGTGTATAGATCTGACGATTTGAACAACATAATTTTTAAACTTTCTCAATATCACCTTTTGATAACACATTGGTTCGATTGCGCCTAAAAATTGAATTAGATACATTTAAAGACTACGTAAGTCCTCTTGATAACCGGTGTGAAACAATAAAAAATAATATAACAAAAAATACGTAGGGTATAATGTTGCTCCTTTACTTGTCGGAAAATTAGTGGCAGTATATGGCTTCCAATTGAATTGTCGGTCAAATGTTTGCCCATCGATTATCGCAAATCCACTGCGCCCATGTAAACACAACATTTGATACTGTCGCACTTTCCCATTCAAGTAATGGGGCCAACAAATAATTGCCGATAGTCTGGGTGAAAATGATTGATCCATTTTTATAGCAAGATTAGTTATTGCGTATTTTTCACTCAGTATTTTCAGACATACAGTGCTTAGAGAAAATGTTTTGAGAAAAAAATTAGTGAATGCCGACCTTCGTGGACAAGTAGCTTATACACCTGGTGGTTTTTCATGGTGTCACCAGCTCTGTGGTCCTGGGTATATTTTGGGGACGTGTCAATGTAGAAAAAACACTTTTTCTACTTTCTCTCGGGTTTTTGGTGTTTTTGGTACCTTCGTTGTTTCTACAAAGCGTGTGCTTTAGCTACTTACTTTGAGATCAGAGCAATGTATATGGTGTTTCCCTATGCATGTACGTATTTAGTATTATTATAAACGAGTAAAAAGGTCCACTGTAGGACATAGATTTCTCTTCTGAGGAGTATTTGCTATCATCGCCACGCTCGGTAAGCGGATTGACAATCACATCAACAGATATTTCACACCTTACACACAAAGTCACTACGGCCTGTTACCGGTGTGCTAAATTTTGATCTGGGGTTTTTCAATATGGTAAAATAAAATGAATAAATAAATATCTTCACGCAATTCCCAATACAGGAGTAGACAGAGGTCTAGTCTAGACAATTTAGTCCCTTCGACCCACCTTCCACCGAAAATATTTTCGGGACAACGTGATAGGTGCTGAGCCCCTCGCCGCCTTTGTGTTCAAGCCATCGATGCAATTCGTACATAAGTTTTTGAAAAACCCATTGGTACGAGCGTGCCACCTGCGTATCGAACTCGGGTCTCTCGACTCGAAATTCCGACCACTCAACCACTCAGCTATCGTGACTTACAATATGGTTATTCTCTCATTTACCATTGTCATAATGCTTTTGCCCTTAGACGCCTTTTACGGCAGCCACCGGGAGAAATGGAGTTTTATATGCTTACGCCGATACTACACGACATACATTACTTAAATCAAAATAAAAAAGAAATATAAAAAATATATAAGTCACGACAGCCGATAGGTGATCGGAATTCGAGTCTCGTATTTTCGAGGCTTGTACCAATGGGTTCTTCAAAAACTTATGTACGAATTATAATGTCGTTGGCATGGACATAAAGACGGCGAGAGGCTCATAAACTTTCAAGTTGTTCCATAAATGTCTTCTGTGGAAGTTGAGTCGAAAGGACTTAATCGCCTAGACCTCTGACTACTCCAGTATTATGACTGGCATGACAATTTTTTTTACAAGCTTAAAACAGCATTAAATCGTTTATTGTTACCATTAACAAAATTCAAATTTACCTTAATGGAAATTCAATGTTTTCATGACAATTCTATTAATTGAAATATTTAAAAGCTGATTTCCTTTACAAGTTTTCATGGAAAATAAGTGTCTCTAAGACCTTTTATTCACAGGTCATTGAACCGACGGCTTACGTCGTTAATATTGGAAAACAAACGCAAAATGAGCAATAATTAAGCCACTTTGATCCTAGTACCACCACAATTCCAGCTTAATGCAAAACGCCCCGCAAACGAACGAATGATTAATAATTCTGAAATAAATTTGTATTTCCGATCCCCAGTTGGCAGGCTCGTACCAATGAGTTTTTTAAAAACCTATGTACGAATTAAATCGTTGGCTTGGACATAAAGACGGCGATGGGCTCACCACCTGTCACGTTCTTCCGAAAATATCTTCAGTGGAAGGTGGGGCGAATGGACTTAATTGTCTAGACTAGACCTCTGTCTAACCCTGTATTGGAAATTGCGTGAAGTAAATTAATAAATTTAAATAATATAATATGTGACCTAATTCAGCATGTCTATTTCACGTTTTGGGGTTCCGTACGACAATATTTATTTATTTATTTTATTTATTACAATACATTATACATATAAATAAATGACAGTTTAAACTTATTATACATTGTTCATTATAACTATTTACACAATCTTCTGGTTTTTGTATTGCTGCTTACATGTTAAAACTAAAATATCCATAGAGTTGATGTTTAATTACAGAATCAAAGCGATATAATAGCTATAAAATAATTCAATATTTTAATCACATATTTTAATTTATTTTTATATTGATTTCTTTATTATTATAGTTTTAAGTAGGAAAAATTCGTTCATAATAATAAAGCTTATATAAATGTAAATAAATTGAATACAATTACGATTAATACCTATGAAATATTTTTTTAATTAGTGTAAACATTGATCACGAAAAAGTTGTATGACTACCCTCCGTACTAGTTAGCACTGTGTGACGGCAGGCGCAGTGTTCCTCCTCAAACGCAGCAATGCTATTTCTTTCGATTGTAGTATAAGCAAAAACACACGAAGCTTTTCTTTTTTTTTACTTTTTTTATTTTATTACTTTAATCCTAATTAAAATATTTTAAAACGAAAGCTAATAACACTAATTATAAAGAAGATTTAAAATATAGTAAATATACAATTATTATTGGTGTGGGTGTCTGTCAGTGTGTGTGGTGAATGTAGTATGTATTTGAAGAAGCTACCCTTTATACAAAGTTTTTTAGTAAGATATACGTAGTTATTTATCACACCATTTTTTTTCTTATTACTGCTATCTAGAAAAAGTAAGCAAATTCTCTGTTTGCAAGGAGTCTAGTTGTTTTAAAAAGTTATCTATTTAAATTTTTAATATAAACTTAGGTAATTTTGAAATTTTAATTTCTTTATTAATTTTATTATACGTAAATGGTCCAAGGAAAGATGAAAATTGCTGACTATAGTGGTTTTTGCACAGTGGAGTATTATATACTATGTCATGCCGCCTTTTCCCAAAAATTGGTGGGCCCGGCGGTACCTTATGTTGATTAATTATGAGAGATTTAATAAAAATCTGTCGGACCGGAAGAACAAACGCTTCTTGGTATAATTTTGCTGTAGCATATCGATAATTTTTAAACAATATAACTTTTAGAACAGCCCTTTGTGCTCTTTCAACGATAAGAAATGATGTCCGAGATGCAACACCTCAAGACTGAATACCATAAGCTAGTATAGATTGTCACAAACAAAAATATACATTTCTGATCACTTTTATATCCCCTATGTGCCTTAGATTTTTAAAAACATATATTAGTTTGCGAACACGCCTCTCTAGTTCTTTGAGGTGATAATTCCATTTTGGATGCTGATCCAATATTATTCCTAAATATTTTGTTTTTATTACAGATTCCAGAGCATAACAATTACATACTTCAGTTTTATTACAATTATGTGCTTTAATGAAAAAAATTTTTTTTTTGGTTGGGTATTATTGTTTATACTGAAGATCATATATTTAGTTTTAGTTAAGTTTAGAGTTAAAACATTGTTATCCAATTCGATTATTTTCGCAAATTGCTCATTGGCAACACATTGTACCTTACTCCAAGAATTTTCATTGAAGACAATCACAGTATCATCTGCAAATGTAATAATGTGGGCTTTATTTAGTTTAAGTTTACATAGATCATCGATATAAATTAAAAACAGTGTTGGGCCAAGGACACTGCCTTGCGGAACGCCAAAAGTGATTAATTCCTCATCGCTTTAAATATCATTAATTTTGACTAATTAGGTTCTATTAGTTAAATAATCAGAAAACAATTCTAGCGGTATTCATCTAATGCCAACAACTTCCATCTTTTTAAGAAGTAATGGAATAGAGACCGTATCGAATTCTTTCGCAAGATCTAATAATATTCCAACACATTTTTTTGATACGTCTAACGAAGATACAACGTAACGAACTAATTGTTCTATTGCATCCGAGGTTGATCTGTCTCTTCTAAAACCGTATTGGTTTGATGACAGGATATTATATTTATCTAGGTAATTCACTAGCCTGGAATTCAGAACCTTTTCAAAGATTTTTGATAGGGAAGGTAAAAGTGAAATAGGTCTGTAATTACTGATGTTGTTACTGCCTCCAGCCTTATGTATTGGAATAATAATAATGTAATAATCCCCAGGGTCACCAGTTATTTTTATACCAAAATTCGCTAAGATTAGCTGGTCGGGTTTGACGTTAAAGCGTAACAAACAAACAAATTCACTTTAGCGTAATAACGTAAGAAAGGTATATTAAAATTTTCCGCGACACAAGCATTCGCCGAGAAAGTACGTTGTAAAATTTTATATATAATTTTCTTAAATAGTCTCGATAGCCGAGTGGTTGGGTGGTCGGAATTTCGAGTCGAGAGACCCGAGTTCGATCCCCAGTTGGCAGGCTCGTACCAATGAGTTTTTTTAAAAACCTATGTACGAATTAAATCGTTGGCTTGGACATAAAGACGGCGACGGGCTCACCACCTGTCACGTTCTCCCGAAAATATCTTCGGTGGAAGGTTGGGCGAATGGACTTAATTGTCTATACTAGACCTCTGTCTAACCCGATATTGGAAATTGCGTGAAGTAAATTAATAAATTTAAATAATATAATATATGACCTAATTCAGCACGTCTATTTCACGTTTTAGGGTTCCGTACGACAATATAAAAAAACGAAACCACACAGTCCATCCAGTACATTCAGTTTTCTCAGAATCTACTCAACCGATTAAGTTTACCGGGGCAGGATGGAAAATAAAAAAAAATGTTTTGAAAACTGTGTCGTGTAACATATCAAGTGAAAAAGCATGTAGTTAGAATAACAAATATTTTATTAGTAATTTTAGAATAAATAGTTTGCAAGTTATTTATGAAAATAGACGAAATTATATGTTCGATTTGTGATTTGTCCTTCAGGGTCTGGATTACGACCGAGTTAATTATGCAAAAGCTTAATATATTCTTCTTCTTTACAGCTTTCAATAGTCCACTGCTGAACAATCTCCCTCAAAGTTTTTCACAAGATGCTAAATCACTGAAGGTATGGGAATCGGAAACACCCAGACCCGAGAAAATGTAGAAAAAGTGGTTTTTCTACATTGATCCGACCGGAAATCGAACCCGGTACCTCGAGATGGCAACACTTTGATAACCAGTGTTTACGGCGCTCGTCGGAAGTGGTCAAAACGATCCTCAGTCACCTTAATATACCTAATAATAACATTAAACGGACGGATTTCTATATTGACGATTCTATTTTCAGATTTTGCGATGCTCGCACTAATATAAACATGTAGTTACTACGAATGACTTTCAATTTAATGTTTTCCCTTTCAATGAAATGAAAAGTAGAACATATTTGTATACTGAAGTAATACTGTTTAAAATACAAAAAGTATATAATTAATACATCGCTTAGTATTTCGTCAGTAACAAGTAAATCTCGGCCACTCCTGATCTATACAGTCACTTGCTGATGTTTATTTATTTATTTAGGCTTTATTCCAATACTGGCTAAGACTGAGGTGATGATATTTTTTGGCTTCGATACTAATACGACGACAGGCTCAACACTGGCCAATTTGTATATGCAGCTGTGAAAGGTGGCTCGGAAAAACTTAAATACCTCTGTCTACCCCTGTGTTAGGAACAGCGTGAAGATATATTTTAATAAACGTCACCGCCTTTTGTACTAATGTCCATTATAATTGTAATTTCTATGCCAGTCTTGGTGTACAATTAAGAATATTTTACTTTTACTTTTACTATTCCTAATAATTTCACCACCCATAATAGTTACGTGGACGGACATACGAAAGTCATATTACATCACATAACATATTACATTCACACTAATGGCATAACCTAATAACGCGACAAAAGAAAGTAGGAATAACAATGACATCGTTATCGCTAATAAGTCATCGTTAGCATAAAGTGGACTTCTTTCATCGGCTGTGTTAATGGCGAAAGAGTCTTTTTTTTAGGACAAAAACAACCGCATTTTTCCCTGCTTTTCGAAATTCGTTTGTGCCTGATGTTCGTTGTAATTAGTGCATACTTTTGAAAATCAAGCTAATTATTAATCATCATTTCTACTATATAGAAAGAATAGGAATATTTTTATTAAAATATTTATATTATTTAGTGGGAAAACGACATGTTGTGCCAGGTGAGCCACCTCGTTTACACTCTTCCATAATAACATACAAAAGAAAATGAATATACAAATTCCAAAAACTAGTAAATTAAATATAACAATACAATCATAGGCTTTTTATGTGTTTTATATCATGTCTTTTATATTTCCATTAATAGTTATATATTACAGGGTACACAGAGAAAACAAATTACGAAAATTGTATAAACAAAGATTTATATACTTAAACCATTAATACCTTTAAAGAATCTAGGTTTGGACTGGCAAACATGAAGTAACAGGTTTGTAAAAATTAACGTTATACTCTTGCAACTGTAAGCAGAACACTTGAGCTGCATTCGACTACACCTAAGTGATGTTTCTATAAATTAGAGAAAAGTGAACTAAAAAATTTGAGTACAAACCATAAAATTCTGAATGCGTCGCTAACATAAAACATAAAGGCGAGTTGATAATCTCCTTCTTTTGTGAAATCAGTTGAAAGCCTCTTAGACAAAGAGTATTCAATTTAAAACAGAGAACCGAGTGGTGCGGACGTGTCGGAAAAATATACTTTCGGTGCAAGCAGTTGGTCTATAAATTACATTAGTTTAAGGGGTTAAACCTAACTTATTCGTGTAATTTTATTTATAGTACTTTCTGATTCTAGTAGAGTATAGTAAAGTACTTTCTGAGTATAGTCTCTGAAGACTAGTGACGTAAACACCGATTTTTATGGTGTCCTTCGCTCTGAAGTCTCGGGTTCGATTCCCGGTTGGGTCAATGTAGAAAACCAATTTCACTGCATTGTCTCGGGTTAAAGTGATGGTGATATCACCGCTGTTTCCGGTTCCATAACACAAATGTTTTAGTTACTTACTTTGGGTTCAGAATTGGGATGTTGTCCCTATTTATTTATGTATCTATTTATTTATTACGTAATAGTGCAGAAAGTACGAAAATCAAAAATATTTGACCATCGGAATAAGCAACTTTCTTTAAAAAAAAGCATCTTATTTTGCTTGTTGTTTTTCGTTTACATATTTTGTTACGTGTGTTAGCAGTAGATCAGCGATTGTGCACGGGCTTGAATGTGGTGTCACCTCAAGTCCCAACTGAAATCCGATATTTTAAAGTGGTTGGAAATCACATTTAAAGATTCCGTTACAGACATATACGTACCGAGCTAATAAAAGCGTTTTAAAACGAGCCACTATAGAAACTAAAAAGACGTACTAGTGTGAATACTAGCGCATAATAAACGAAATGATTTTATTCACCACCGGCATTTTGATTCCGAAACCGAGATGGAGGCAAAGTTCATTATTTAATCTCCCGGCTTGTCCCTTACTACGGTTCTAAGTACTTAGAGATGGGCTCATAAATTTTGTTTAGCCACCGCTTTCCTCAATGAATAAATGGAACTTATGCCTTAAACACCTCTTGCTCCCTTTTTCTCCACTGGCTTTAAAAGTACAATAACCTCAAACGACAGTAAAAATATATGCGCATACATAAAATTAAATTGTTTGTCTGTGATTATAAATCACGATAGCCGATTGGTAGGGTGGTCGGAATTTCGAGTCAAGAAACCCGAGTTCGATGCCCAGGTGGCAAGCTCGTACCAATGGGTTTTACAAAAACTTATATACGAATTATATCGTTGGCTTGGACGTAAAGACTCACCATCTGTCACGTTGTCCCGAAAATATCTTCGGTGAAAGGTGGGTCGAAGGGACTTAATTGTCTAGACCTCTGTCTACCCTTGTATTGGGAATTGCGTGAAGATATTTATTTATTTATTTATTTAATATACTTTTAATATAACAACTGATGTTTGACAAACTATATTCTAGTTGTGTAAGTCTATTTTTATGTCTATACGTCTGTTTATTATAATTACATAATATAATATACGTAACGGCCGTACGACATAAAACTTCAGCGGGAGGATTTATAGTCTAGAGGTGGATATAAGCTACGCTCGGCAAGCGGATTGGCGATCGCAGTACCAGATACCGTGTGCCGTACACGCTGCCGCCCGTACCCAGGCCTTTTAATTTTTTTTAAAGAATGGTCTGGTTCATTCATTCAACATATTTTGGTCTGGTATTTTTAGAGATATTCATCCCGCTATCTATCGTTAGCCGTTGATTTTGTCAAAGGTCTTCTCTTAATCCCTACGACACCCATGACAAGAAAATGAGTGGCATATGCTTAAGCCGATAACATCACGACCAATTATATGTGTTTATAATTAGTCTTTATTATTAGTAAGGTTTGGATCGATGTGAGACTTTCACGAGAAGCTAGAGGTTATTTTAATAAGTAACTTTAGCTACTCTATATTCGGGGAAAATGTATATTTCCTGTACGAAAATTTAAAAATCTATAATATAATGAAACTTTCCCATAATTAAAATGTTCTAAATAGTTTTCGGTGAAAGTACTCAATTGTTCAGATCTCCATCTAATATTGCAAATATATTATTTTATTTGTATGAAAATTTAATCAAATTAGAGGGCATGTGCGTTGCTCTGCATAATAGAGTCGACAACGAAGACAACCGCAGCAGAACTAGGTTAACAGACACAGCCGTAAAGGTCTTGCTGAAGTGGCAATGAGTAGGCCACGTAGCTCGTAGAACTAATAGACTTTGTAGAAAGGTTCTCAATCAGCCAACTTGTGCAGGCATGCAGTGTAACTGAATCCCCCACAAGATAGAGTGACGACATGCAGAATTTTTAGTAATAGATTGATGCAGGTGACTCAGAGCCGGTATTTGTGGCAAGTTGGGCAGAGCACAGTGTTAAGCAGAAGACGACTGATAGGCTATAAAAGAGAAGAAGGATGTAATGCTATCCTACATCAAAGTGAGTACTTAATGATGAAAAATCTTTAGACGGTCAAAAAACCTTATTTTTGATAGATAAATTGCAACATGTTCTGGATATTATTATACGCCATTTTCCAACTAAGCCACTCAAGCGTCAATAGCCTAATAGTTTAGTCGCCGGTGCTAACCCGCCATTCGACTTTTGTAGTAAACCACTCCAGACGCTACCATTACAGCTTAGTTGGGAGTGGTTTACAGAAATACTAGTTATCTGGCATTTCTGGTAAATGGCAAATCTGCAATATCTGGCAAATGTGTGTATTCAATATATTGTGAATAGCAGACCATTTTGTTCCCATTTTTTATTTTTTGTAATATATCAGGGAAGTTAATTTTTGTTGTGCTCTCTGTTTTGGTTTCTGTTCTCAATCCTCAGCGTACTAATATAGTGTAGTGGATATTCTCTTTAGATACTAATAAACTATACCTTTTTTAAATACTATTAACAGAAACTCTTTCATACAAAAACTTAGTTTGGTTCCACTAAATGGCGTGTTAATACAACTTCATAATGACATTATGTAGTTATCTGTTAGTTATTAACTATACATGTGAGTTATTGTTTTCTTGTATATAAACGAATATTCTCAGAAATTAAATTTACCTTTTTTTATTGTGGGAAAATCCTCATGGATACCCTTACACCAATACGGCGAAAGGGTTAACCCACGATTTTCTTCTCAACGTCCCAATGTCGGGACCACGGAAACGCTTTCGCATACTACCTCAGTTCTGACGACGTTGGTTCACTAAACCTTTTCTCAAATAAGAAAATTAAATTTACCTAGATCAACTTAAAATATAACACATTTCAAGTTTTAAGTAAAAACTACCCTTACACAAGAAATTTTTAAATCGTTATATTCATCATATTTATGATGAATTTTTTTCAAATTCCGACTAGTTTACGAACCCGTCAGTACTTTGAAGAACCTGAATAACTTAACATTCCTAATGTACTGGATGATTATTGATAATTCAATCTTCCATCTAACAAAAAAAATTACTATATCGGGTTCGATTCTCGAGGAAAACCACTTTTATCATCTCGAGCCACGGTGTTTGTGGTACTTTCATCTTTTCTGATTCCATAAAACAAGTGTTTTTGCTACATATTCTGCGACCAGAGCTACGTATGTAATGCTGTCCACGTTTAAAAAAACTTTAAAACCATTAAAAAAATCTTTCAAAGTATATGCAATTGTCTGAATTATGCCTAAACGCTCCGACAAAAATTAAGCAATAGCACCAATCAATCACGCCAATAAAGTGCAATCATCAGCAGGGTATAGTTTCCAAACACACAGTTAACCCGTTACACCCGCGGGGGATCGGAGCTCCTCGAACAATACCCCTATCGATCACTTGGAAGCTTGCACCGCGCACAATGCAGGGTTGTCAAAACCCCGGGAATTACAAGTTTACACGCCAACACATCGGCTTTATCTTGTTTATTCAGACGCCAGCGACCCTCGCGCCAACATATTTGATTACAATTGAAATTCGCTGTGAAGGGGTTGGGATACGCGATTCGCATTGTTATATTTGCCAGGGGTGTACCGATCTCGATTATCTGATTGAAAATAATTCTTTTTTTTAACTTCGAATAAATTTAATTGAATCAAAACGCGATACGGTCGCTTAATTCGTAGTGACCATGCCTTCGAATGTAAGGGTTGCGGGTTCGAATCCCGCTAAGATAAGCATTTGTGTGATAAAAACGATTGTTATATATAAATATTAAACGATAGCCGATTGGTTGGGTGGTCGGAATTTCGAGTCAAGTTTTCGATCCCCAGGTGGCTCACCAACGGGTTTTTCAAAAATGTATATACGGATTAAATCGTTGACTTGGACATACAGACGGCGGCGGCCTCACCACCTGTCACGTTGTCCCGAAAATATCTTCGGTGGGTAGGTGGGTCCAAGGGCCTTAATTGTCTAGACTACGAGTAGACCTCTGTCTACCCCGGTATTGGGATTTGCGTGAAGATATTTATTTATACATAAATATTTATTTTAATGTTGTACTATTGAACTTGACGAACGTTGATTAAGCCTTGTTAAGATTACGTGAGATTGAGATAATGTGACGTCACCCTAAATACACCATACTCGTGGTTCGAAATAGGGTGAGGTGTAAAACTTTTTATGCCGCTTGTATGCAGCCAGGATCTCACAATAATCTTATTACTTAAAACTTGCTAATCTTATATATATGAATAAATATAAATCGGATCTCGGAAATTCATCTAACGAATCAACCACAGAATTTTCTAACAAGACATTGTTTACGTTTCATGATTATAAAGATAATGTTCACGTAATTTTGGGGGAATCAGAGATTTAGACATCCATCGACCCTTCTTTCAGCAAAGCCTATTTGGGCCAATGTGATAGGTGGTAAGCCCGTCGCCGTCTCAGTTTCCATGGTACAGTATGAGTATATAAGTAATAATATCTTCACGCCATTCCCAATACAGGACAATGAAGACAGAAAATGAAGTCCTTTCGACTCATCTTTCACCGAAGACATTTTTTGTGACAACGATGGTGAGTCTGTCGCCATCTTTATGTCCAAGCCAACGATAGAAATGGTATATAAGTTTTTCAAAAACCCATTGGTACGAGCCTAACACCGACTCAAACTCGGGTCTCTTGACTCGTATTCCAAACACCCAACCACTCGTCTATATACTTTTAAATAAACATCTAAAAAAAATCTGAAACGCACGAATTTCAATCAGCCGGGAATCAAAAATAATAATATTTAAAACTCTACAATAAAACGTATTTACAGAAGCTAAGCGAAACACTTAACGGTATAAAGCGGATTGAAGGAATAAAAACAAAATTAGCCATTTCGGATAAATAAATATAAACAGTTATGGCGGCTTATAAAAAGGATTCCATTATTAAAAGAAAGCAGTTTATAGTCTAAATGGCCGGCGTGATTTGAAGATTTTTATTCTATATTTTGATTTGAAAAGCGTTCGTGATAACGCTTCCATTGTTATACTAATGCATGCTACCTTTGTTACGTTTTCTTTGCCAAAGTCTATAGAATTTTTATTATCGTGCATGACAACAGTACAAAAAGCTATTTTTGAACTATACTCTGTGTGGATTTTAAATAAGATAGTATTATTGTTTTTGTGAGTACCCGATAGCCTAGTTTTTAGATATGGGTTCGAATTGAGCTATAGTTATAGATGTTACTCAAGTTATTGATACTCAATATGAATATATTGATCTATAAAGAAAGTATATTATAGGATTGGCTTTGACACATAGACGGCTAACTCACCACCTATCACGAAGTTCCAAACCAGCTTCGGTTACAAGAGAGCTGAAAGGTATTTTCAATAATTTCTTATTATATATATATATATATATATATATATATATATATATATATATATATATATATATATATATATATATATATATATATATATATATATATATATATATATATATATATATAGCCGAGATATACATATATATATATATATAAATATATTTGGTCACGATAGCCGAGTTGTTGGGTGGTCGGAATTTCGAGTCGAGAGACCTGAGTTCGATCCCCAGGTGGCAGTACCAATGAGTTCACCACCTGTCACGTTGTCCCGAAAATATCTTCGGTGGAAGGTGGGTCAAAGGGACTTAGTTGTCTAGACTTGACCTCTGTCTACCCCTGTATTGGGAATTGCGTGAAGATTTTATATATATATATATATATATATATATATATATATATATATATATATATATATATATATATATATATATATATATATATATATATATATATATATATATATATATATATATATAAATATATATATATATATATATATATATATATATATATATATATATATATATATATATATATATATATATATATATATATATATATATATATATATATATATATACATATATATATATATATATATATATATATATAAAATCTTCACGCAATTCCCAATACAGGGGTAGACAGAGGTCAAGTCTAGACAACTAAGTCCCTTTGACCCACCTTCCACCGAAGATATTTTCGGGACAACGTGACAGGTGGTGAGCCTGTCGCCGCCCTTATGTCCAAGCCAACGATGAAATTCGTACATAAGTTTTTGAAAACTCATTGGTACTGCCACCTGGGGATCGAACTCGGGTCTCTCGACTCGAAATTCCGACCACCCAACAACTCGGCTATCGTGACCAAATATATATATATATATATATATGTATATCTCGGCTATATATGTATATATATATATATAGATATATATATATATATATATATATATATATATATATATATATATATATATATATATATATATCTATATATATATATATATATATATATATATAGATATATATATATATATATATATATATATATATATATATATATATATATATATATATATATATATATATATATATATATATATATATATATATATATATATATATATATATATATATATATATATATATATATATATATATATATATATATAAATAATAAGAAATTATTGAAAATACCTTTCAGCTCTCTTGTAACCGAAGCTGGTTTGGAACTTCGGGACTTAGTTGTCTAGACTTGACCTCTGTCTACCCCTGTATTGGGAATTGCGTGAAGATTTTATATATATATATATATATATATATATATATATATATATATATATATATATAGTATATATATATATATATATATATATATATATATATATATATATATATACATATATATATATATATATATATATATATATATATATATATATATGATACAATATAATATAATACTATATACTTTAGAATATATAGAATAAATTCATGGGCTGAAGTAGTCGCTTAGCAACAACCTTTTACCTTGTCACCTCATTTTCTATTCGCTCTAACCTAACCTACTGTAATAGAAAAAAACTGGCTAATGTAGAGCGTAACATAGTACAACAGTACAAAAGGGCGAACGCAGCACAGTGCATCTAATTTTAGACGCTGCTACCCATGAAATTTCTGCTAAATTTCCATCTTATAATTTTCTAGATGGTTAACTCGCCATTAGTTGACAGTCTATTGTATTTTCAAGGCTTTTTTTTTCAGTCTCCTTTCACTTTACCCAAGGGAGAAAGCGGTTGGTACTAATATTATGACTCATGAAGAAATCTTTTCCTTTTCCATTCGAACAGTTTATCGGTTTAGGGTGTGGACTACGAGACGTGATGTCGCAGGTTTCGGGCCCCGCGATTCGAATATTGTCGTAAACCATTCCAGACACAAGCAAGTTGTTGTTTGTCTTTGTTGGATTGGTTAACAGGAATATTAGTAATGTTATTTGGCATTGCTAATATTCTTAAAAATATACAGAAATAACTTATATCTGATAGTGCTTACCAATTCAATTTTGTTATTATTACATATTTTCGCACATAATCCCTGACGGGGTAGCCAGAAAGAACAGATCGCTAAGTGTCACAATCCTTACACACCTTTTTTTCACGTTCGTCATTTTCTTCATACACACACATCTAGGTACTTGAGTACTCATGACCCTCCCCTCTTCGAGATTTCTGTACATAATGTATAAGGAAAGTATTAAAAATAACATAAAAATCTTGTCTGTTATTGTTAAATTTTGCGCTATATATTTTGGGTTTTCTTTCAACGTGCCCAAGCCATCGAAGCACACCCTCATTCCTCCATACTTTCAAATTTATTAGAATAAAAATGATTTAAATTGAAACAAAAGTTTAAATTATTGTTACATTCCTTATATACTGTTCAAAGGTTGATGTTACAGACGACTGTAGCTAATGACAAAAAAGAAAATTGAGTTCAGGTTGTCAAAAGAGAAAAATTCTTAGTAATAAAGCGCAGTTACGATGCTGTAAAATGCACTTAGACGAGAACCCGTCCCAGATGCCGTGAAATAAGAGACTAATTTTCACTGAATTTAATAGAACTATATACCTTTCTTGTTATAGAAATCAGTAGATTGGAACTTTTGTAGTAACTTTTCGGATAGGAAGTTCTTAATTTAAATTACCCATTTATATAAACTCGAACTGATTTGGAAATAAAAATTTCTAACAATTTAGCGCTTGGAATTTTTTTTACTTTTAGTTTTGTAATTTTACTGATTTGAAAGCATATCAGTTTTGCTGAATTTTTCTTATTCAATTAAAGAGATTTTTAGAGACATTGGCGTGATTCGAACCCGCGACCGTGATAAATATCCACTGCTGAACATGGGCCTCCTCTAAAGTTCGGCACAAACAGTTCAGAGCCACCTGCACCCATAGTGGTCAGAGTATTCCCACACTATCGATAATCGAGTATTAGTGTATTAAATTAACTAATGTTTTTTTCAATACTTTATTCTCGGAATAAAAATTATGTTTATATTAACAATACCTTTTAATTTACAATAATCGTTCAGCCCTACTCCTTGTGACATCGTACCAAGAACGCTGACTGCAGTTGCTAGTAGAATAGCTAGAGATCAATCATTAGCTAATCTTGTATATTATAATAAACATAATCCTTGTAACGGCTTGTAAAACACCAAAAGTCTTCCGACGAGCACACAACCTACTACTTCTCAAATTCATTAGAAAATATTATGAATCTTTTAACATAACATTCACAATGTATTTAAACTAATTTCATGATAAAATCTCTGTGCTCAATATTCTCAGAAATAAAATTAACCTCAAATAAAGTCACTTGAATCTGTTCAATAGTTTATCCGGAAAAATCTGCTCGAAACGTTCGATTCAAAAGAATGGAAACGGTTAATTAAACAAATCGCGCGTGGCGCTCGGTCCGGTCCAAGGATTATCCGGAGCTCCTTACTCTGATCCGGACTCTTGCGCTAACAACTTTTTAATTCGTCCTTTTCTCTTTCAATCCATTAGAAAGATTATCGTTGTAAATTCTATAAACCTAACTGGTTTGTGGAATTGAAATGATCAAAGAGTTTTATAATGATTGGATTTCCTTTATGTTGGATACTAGTTGACCTATTCGGTTTCACCTGCAGTTTCACTTAAAGGTATTTGAAAGACTACTACGTGATATTTTCCATAAGAAGGATTTTGAATTTACCATGTTGGCTGGCGCATTGGCGATCACAGTACCTGATCGATCGTGGTGAGCATGTCAACGTTTTAGTGTTCATTTATTTAATTAGTTTTACCAACTTAATACATACAGAACACTGATTAATACATAAATTGATATATGTGATTAGATTAAAGGTGTTACAGATACTGTTACATAAGTTTGCAGTACTCAACGTTATACAGATAAACGGTAAATATATATATATATATATATATATATATATATATATATATATATATATATATATATATATATATATATATATATATATATATATATATATATATATATATATATATATATATATATATATATATATATATATATATATATATATATATATATATATATATATATATATATATATATATATATATATATATATATATATATATATATATATATATATATATTAATAGATATTTATAAATACTACGTGTCAAAATTCAACGATAACAATGCACAACATGGTGGATCTGCTCATGACTACTCCAGAAAAAAGAGAATTGAAATGGAGAATTGAGAAGAGAAAAAATAGAAATCCTTTTTTTAAATTTCGAATCATAATTGGAAAGTAGTGTTCAATGCATCGTTACAATACTTACAATACTTATACTGCGTAGATATAAATTCATCACAAATATTAGCCCATTGCGGGATTCCAACCCGCAACCCTTACCTACGAATCCATGCAGGATCACCTGTCTGTCACGTTGTCTGTCGTTGATAATACTGTCTACCCTAGTGTATAATGAATAAGATTCATAAATTTTCATCGATCACCCCCAATAATCAAATTAACATATTTCCAAATTCATCGGAAACATTTTGACCCTTCCCAATTTTGTACAATATTTTCTTAGTCGTTTATTTTAAAGTTTTACTTTTTAGTATGCTAATATTATTTATGGTCAATAACCGCTTTTCATTTTCAAATTTTTTTGGACAATAGTATACGGTATTACATCATGAGTTCTGTTATTAAATGAAATGAGAAATTTAAAAAATCAATTCAAATTCGTCAAAATTTTTAAAAAAGCACCAATTCAGTCTTCAGCGAGATCGAACCCGTTACCCTTTGCTTTGAAGACAAGGTCGCAAACTACTATAACACTAACCACTCTAATAGTAACTAGCTCCCAAAACTACCATGTTTCTTTTAATTTTTTTATTGCTGCCCTCGCGGCAGCAAGAGCGGATGTCGGGTTCGTACGGACTAAAATCCCACAGTGTTCCACCAACGTCATTTGGGCTTTAGGAAGGCTTATTTTTATAGAAAAGGGAGGCAAACGAACAAGTGGCTCACGTGATGGTAAGTGATTACCGCCGCCCGTAATGGTTACCTGCACTCACCAGACGAAACGCAGAAGTTTGTTAGACTTCTACTTCACGCCGGTGTTCTGTGAGGCATTCGCACACATCCGCGTCTCCACCCGCTCTTGCCGCCCTAGGCAGTCCCACGTGACTAGAGGCGCCGGAACACGGACCTCTTCACAACCTTGGGCTCCAAACCCACGTGGGCAACGAACGCTTGCTCTTGCTTGGGTTCTTGGGCTTTTGGAGACAGCAACACAGGCTACACTTTTAAAAACCAATGTGTTCATCACTCTACCACGGAGGTCGTCTATCTATACATATAAATAAAATTGGAGTGTCTGTTTGTAATATTGAAATAACGGATTTTACTACATGTATATGAATATATACGGTACATACAAAAAATAATATTTTTTACAATTTTTGTCAGTATATCTGTATGTCTGTCAGTCTGTTCCGCAGAATCTCTAAAACTGCTGCACCCATTTTAATAGGACTTTGACTGACAGATAGTAAATGTTATAAGGAGTATCATAGGCTACTTTAATTTTAACAAAATTAGGGTTCCGCATTAAATGGCAAACTGCGGGCAAAACCGTGGGGAGCAGCAAGTAAAACAAACTTTCTTACATAAATAAATAAATATCTTTACGCAGTTCCCAATACAAGGGTAGACAGAGGTCTAGATTAGACAATTAAGTCCCTTTGACCCACCTTCCTCCGAAGATATTTACGGGACAACTTGACAGGTGGTGAGCTTGTCACCATCCTTATGTCCAAGCCAACGATATAATTCGTACATAAGTTTTTTGAAAAACTCATTGTTACGAGTCTGCCACATGGGGATCGAACTCGGGTCTTTTGACTCGAAATTCCGACCACCTAAGCGCTCGGCTATCGTGACTGTCTTTCTTTCGTTTCTTTCATGTAAGTATTAACCTTGACTTAAGCTTGACAAACGGATTAACTCTTGCAGTACTAGATATCTCGTACTTTTGTTGCTATTATTTTTTATGGGTTTCGGCAACGGTCGGTAGCCAATGCCATTATGAAGGCTGTACATTGTATCATTATTACGTCACTCATGGGAATAAAGGGAGCGGTACATTTTTTCATGGCAATAAATTACTATTATCGAATAGCTCAAATTATATACTACTTTTACACGTTACTTTGCTCGGGTTAATGTCTCGAAATATGTCTCATAGTCGTGATCATTATTGTTGTATACACATCATTTTTATCGCAGCGACTAATACGACGACTGATTAAGACTCAACAACTGTCAAGTTCTCCCGTAAATATCTTAGGTGGAAGGTAGGTAGAAGGGACTTAATTGTCTAGACTAAACCTCTGTCTACCCCTGTATCGGG
Organism: Sericinus montela; assembly: GCA_029286605.1. Classification (NCBI taxonomy): domain Eukaryota; kingdom Metazoa; phylum Arthropoda; class Insecta; order Lepidoptera; family Papilionidae; genus Sericinus; species Sericinus montela. Next base: position 1,423,082 of record JAGSMR010000057.1, read on the forward strand.
AATTGCGTGAAGATATTTATTTATTCATTTTATTTTATTTATTTGGCTGATCTCAGTTATATATTTCTAATTAAATCATTGTTTTATTTTCCTTTATAAAAAATGCTAAATAAGAGGCTACCTACGAAGTTTCTTTCGCCGTTTCTTCTTCGTTAGAAGAACCTCATTATGAAACAGTGGTAGTTTAAAAATGACAGTCGATGGATGTAAAACATATATTACATCCATCTACCGTCATTTTTTAACTTATATCGAAAAATAAATGATTTGATTTGATATGAGTTTACAATAGCTGGTCCGCTTGCCAAGCTTGGCGATTATAGTGAATGAAAAGAAATTTAAGAATTTCATGTACTTATATAACCTTAACCCCATTTACAAAAGGTTATATAACACCCTTAACTAAAAACATTAAAAAATCTTCGGAACGGTTTAAATAAAACCTCTCCTCAGATTAATGGAGGTATTACGTTTAAATATTGTTGGCCGTAACTGTAAGTTATCAGTCTCTGTCGAACCCATTGGTGTTTGCAATAAGCCAATGGCTTGTTTAGTTGTAGCAAATTGATAAAAGTGATTTTATGTAGACTTTTATCACAGTGGTGAAGGAATATTTCCGGAGGACACCCGCATTGAAAAAAATATTTTTACGCCGTTCCCAATACTGGTGTAGACGGAGTTCAAGACAATGTAAAAGGTGGAGAGAGTATCGTCGTACGTATGTCATGCCAACGACATAAACCGCACATAAGTTTTGAAAAAGGAATTGAAAAGAATGAGTCGAATTCCGATTACCCAACCAGTCTACTATCGTATTATCATATTATCATGGCATTTAGAGGTCTCATTTTAAGCATAACCTGGGAAAATTGTACAGAGCAAATTAATAAATACATAGGGTCAATATCAGATACCTACATTACTTTAATTCCAATGTAACTAGGTAAAAGACTTGTGTTATGGACTCAGACACAACGAAAGTACCACAAACACCCAGATCCAACAAAAAAAAAGGATTTTCTACATTGATCAATCCTGGAATCGAACCTCAACCTCAAAGCTGGCGACACCTTTAAAACCGGTGAAAACGCAACTTGTCTACGGAGGTCGTCAAATATAGCGCAGATTGTAAATGGTCTCTTTGAAATTACAATTGTGTTCAGTAAGTTTTTACAATATTTTTAAAAGATTTACGTACTATCACTAGCATTTAGTACTTTTGGTAGGAACATTTTTTTGGTAATGAGCGCAATTATGTCATGCTCGTTTGAAGGTATTTGTTTACGATGATTTTAAGCGGAGGGTCACCCTTTCCCTTAGTATAATTTAGGTGGGCGAGGGTAAAAATTTTTGAGTGAGGATAAAAAACAAAATGAAGAATGCCAAGCATCAAGGTGGTGTTGATGAAATATTTGGTTATGCCGTAAGGTGCGATGGTGAAATTCAGCGGCTGGGATTAATCCGAACAATTCCTCGGAGCACTCCCCGTAGTAGATCTTATAGAAAATGCAAAGAGATGCAACATCTCTTCGCAACGTCAGGGGATCTAGCCGATCGGATAGAGTATGGTCGTCGACAATTCGAGCCGCTCTTCTTTGGATACGGTCAAATGGAAGGAGCTGACACTGGGGTGCCCCCGCCCAGAGATGAGCCGGTCATGTGCGGCCGAACCTGCGCCTTATAAAGTTGCAAGCGGTGGGCCGGCATGAAGTACTGTCGTGCTCTACTGAGCACGCCAAGCTTTTTGGAGGCCAATTTGGCCTTTCCTTCTAAATGACCGCGATACTGAACGTCGCTCGATATGTGGACGCCAAGGATTCCGATGCTGGCTAAGGCAACTAGGGGAGTGCTCTCAAAACGAGGTGATACAACGAAGGGTTTCTTTTTTGCGGTAAACGCGCAAACTATTCAAATATACATAAAATATATAAAGTATTATATAATTTATAAACTATGTAATAATGTTAAAGAAGTAGCCTAGCAACAGCAATTTAAAATAACTAACGCAAAGACCTAACGATATGAGTTGATATAATCTGCATAAAGACTAAAATCCAAGTTATAAAGTAGTACACTAAAGTTACGTAAGGCTCAAAAATCTAGCGGAACTATAAGACATTTAAGCTTTGCTCGCAACTTAGATAGTAGTTTCAAATAACTCGTTAAAGCAGGGTTCGTATGGTTATAAAATAGTTTAAAAATTCAATATCGAAACATGGTTAGTTATAAATACAACGTACATTACGTCAAACAAATAAAACTTCATATCGATAATCGTAATAATATCATATCCCGAAAATATGTTCGGTGGAAGGTGGGTCGAAGGGACTTAATTGTCTAGACAATTAAGTCTAGACTAGACAGAGGTCCCCTGTATTTGGAATTGCGTGGAGAATTTTTTATATATTTTATATATATATATATATATATATATATATATATATATATATATATATATATATATATATATATATATATATATATATATATATATATATATATATATATATATATATATATATATATATACATATATATATATATATCGTTGGCTTGGACATAAAGACGGTGACTAGCTGTCCTGAAAATTTCTTCGGTTGAAGGTGGGTCGAAGGGACTTAATTGTCTAAACACTTTTGAGAATTGCAATGGAAGGTATTTATTTATATTTATTGAATTATTATTTTATAATGATATCACGATTTGAGCGGTTGAGTGATCGGAATTTGAGTGAAGAGACCCGAGTTACATCCTAAGGTGGCAGGCTCGCACCAATGGGTTTTTAGAAAACGTGTACGATTTATATCGTTGGCTTGGACACAAAGACGGCCAATGACTTACCACTTGTCACGTGTTCCAAAAATGTCTTCTGCGAAAGGATATAATTCCTAACTCTATCTACCAATATTGGGAATGGCGTGAAGACGTTTTTTTTTAGTTAGCAAAATACGATAAAAATAGACTCTATACAGTAAGTAATAATAAATAGGGCGGTTTATAGGCTTCTACAAAATAATCCCAGTTAATTTTCAGTCTATCTATTAACAGGTTTAAGAAATTTATTCAACAAATCCTATACAGAAATAGTTATCAGAACATAAATGAATACGTTAAAGACAGTTACCCCAGGGAATGATATAATCGAGGCTATTTCTAAATAAACAAAATCTTAACACTATAAATATAAAAAGGGCACAAACTAACAGACGAAACAGAAACCGACGAATCTCCGTATGTATCCTCTATATATACGGAGATTTTTTCGTCGGTCTCTTCACTGTTAGAGGAACATCATTACGAAACGGCGATAGATTAAAACGACTAAGGAATGCATATTATTATTTCGATAAATAAATAATTTCATTTGTTTATGGCATACCTAAACGATGCCAAACAGAAGCCACCAAATAATTATAGATAGATAGATAGGGACAACATCAATGCATCGCTCCGGTTCCACAGTAAACAGAGAAAGTACTTGTGGTATGGAATCGGAAACAACAAAGGCTCCACAAACACAAAGACTCGAGAAAATGTAGAAAAAGTTGGTTTTTCTACATTGACCCGTCCGGGTATCGAACCCGGGGCCTCAGAGATGGCGACATCTTCAAAACCGGTGTTAACACCGGAGGAGGACGTCATCAAATACGTAAAAACCACCAAATTTAAGAAGAGAACAGATGAGTAATTTTTTTCCTGGAGTACTAGGATCACAGTGCGATTAAATGAGACTAAAACAACTTTTTAATATACTCAAATATATTGGGTACTTTCTGGAATGGCTTTACCAAAAACTTCGCAAAGGAAATGTAAAATTCAATGCTGTAAAGACTAAAAATTTGGGCGGTCGAGTGGTTGGGTAATCGAATCGAGGTTAGAGGCCGGAGTTCGATCTTTAGATGGTAGGCTCGTACCTATGTGTTTTTTCGAAAACGTATTCGATTTATATCGTTGACGTGAACATAAAGATAGCGACAGGCTCACCAACCTATCACATTGTTCCAAAATATGTATTAAGTTTAAATTAATGGTTTAAAAAAAATAGTTATTAAACCTCTGTTTAACCCAGTCAAGACATTCTTTTACTAGAAGCAAGAGAGAGAGAGAGAGAGAGAAAACATATGGAATATTTTCTATATGTTTTCTAAAGCCGAGTATTTAAAGATACTCAAATATATTTCATTTCAAATTAATTTTTGTATGGTTTTATTGTCATATTCATTGAATTGTAATAAATGGCCATAGGGAAATATACTTACAAGTAATGAAAACTGTCTCTTTTCACGCTTTTAGAAAAGGCAATAAACCCTATAAAACCCTATCGCAAGACGTGATAATCATCTTTAATATAAAAGGTGACTATAAATGCATAAAATTTTATTGCCGCCTCTAAAATTTTTTAAGGCCATAGCCCTAATTTTTTTTACAAAATATGCAAACGGGTAGCAAACCGTTTCTCGCTCATGTGCGAGAAACGATTTGCTACGAAATAATTTCATTATTTTAGATATCCTCGATACGTACCTTACCTTCCTTCAGCACCGAGCACTGGGTAAAATCAACATTGATAATAATAAGTTGCCAAATAAGGAAGGAATGTCAACTGAGATGTTTGGGCAAATCCTCCATACGAAAGCTTTTTAAACTTTTTAATAAAAGTAATGTATAATTATGTTTTATTTATTCTAAAGTATTTGTTTATTTACGGGTTTGTTCGGGCACGGTACCCAATAATGTTTCTCCAGCGTATTTAGATTCCATGGTTTGACAGGAGATTGATGTTTTTGTAATTTTTTTATGTTAAATTAAATTTTATTTTTATTTCAATAAATTGTGTTGTATTTTTTTCGCCGATAAACACGTCCGACATTTTCTAGTCACATGTAATATAATTTTATTTTGTTTAATTGTGACATTAACAAAAATTTTCTTAATTAAGCTTAAGTAATTATTGAACGACTGTAGTATTATATTCTATTACAGAAGATGCTGCAAGACGTATTCCGTTTTAATGATGATCGTAAATGTACTGTACAGCCGAGGGACATTGAAGATTTTACGACTTTACAATTCTAAAATATTATGTTCGATGTCTTTTATGCCAAACGTCACAATAGCTGAGTGGTTTGCGATGTGATCGGAATTCGAGTCAAAAACTGAGTTCGATTTCCCAGGGTGGCAGGCTCGCACCAATGGGTTTATACAAAAATGCAAATACGATTTATATCGTTGACGTGAACATAAAGATAGCGACAGGCTCACCAACCTATCACATTGTTCCAAAATATGTATTAAGTTTAAATTAATGGTTTAAAAAAAATAGTTATTAAACCTCTGTTTAACCCAGTATTAGGAATGGCTTCAAGACATTATTTTACTAGAAGCAAGAGAGAGAGAGAGAGAGAGAAAACATATAGAATATTTTCTATATGTTTTCTAAAGCCGAGTATTTAAAGATACTCAAATATATTTCATTTCAAATTAATTTTTGTATGGTTTTATTGTCATATTCATTGAATTGTAATAAATGGCCATAGGAAAATATACTTACAAGTAATGAAAACTGTCTCTTTTCACGCTTTTAGAAAAGGCAATAAACCCTATAAAATCCTATCGCAAGACGTGATAATCATCTTTAATATAAAAGGTGACTATAAATGCATAAAACTTTATTGCCGCCTCTAAAAATTTTTAAGGCCATAGCTCTAATTTTTTTTACAAAATATGCAAACGGGTAGCAAACCGTTTCTCGCTCATGTGCGAGAAACGATTTGCTGAAATATTCATTATTTTAGATATCCTCGATACGTACCTTACCTTTCTTCAGCACCGAGCACTGGGTAAAATCAACATTGATAATAATAAGTTGCCAAATAAGGAAGGAATGTCAACTGAGATGTTTGGGCAAATCCTCCATACGAAAGCTTTTTAAACTTTTTAATAAAAGTAATGTATAATTATGTTTTATTTATTCTAAAGTATTTGTTTATTTACGGGTTTGTTCGGGCACGGTACCCAATAATGTTTCTCCAGCGTATTTAGATTCCATGGTTTGACAGGAGATTGATGTTTTTGTAATTTTTTTATGTTAAAATATAATTTTATTTTTATTTCAATAAATTGTGTTGTATTTTTTTCGCCGATAAACACGTCCGACATTTTCTAGTCACATGTAATATAATTTTATTTTGTTTAATTGTGACATTAACAAAAATTTTCTTAATTAAGCTTAAGTAATTATTGAACGACTGTAGTATTATATTCTATTACAGAAGATGCTGCAAGACGTATTCCGTTTTAATGATGATCGTAAATGTACTGTACAGCCGAGGGACATTGAAGATTTTACGACTTTACAATTCTAAAATATTATGTTCGATGTCTTTTATGCCAAACGTCACAATAGCTGAGTGGTTTGCGATGTGATCGGAATTCGAGTCAAAAAACCGAGTTCGATTTCCCAGGGTGGCAGGCTCGTACCAATGGGTTTATACAAAAATGCAAATACGATTTATATCGTTGGCTTGGACATAGAAACGACAGGGCGAAACCAGTCACGTTGTCCCAAAAAAATGTCTTCAGTGAGAGGTGGGTAGAAAAGACTTAATTGTCTAGACCTCTGTCTCCTCCTGTATTGGGGATGGCGTGAAGATATATTTTCATTTATGCCAAACATATAAAAATAGTTTTGTTATGAATTATTTTGGTATTGGAGTAATGAGAAAAAAATTGCCACGTCCTTGTACAGACGTCAACTTCAACTGCAGCTAATGCTAAATATGAAATTCTCGTGACCGAATATTTGCGGAGCCTCTAGAAAATTTTCTGATTGCCGACCTGCTGTACAATGGTATCAACATTGTGATCACAACCACCTTACCACTGCTTATATATCATGTCTATGGAAAATCCTTTTAAAATAGTAAGAAGATCAGCACTTTATTGGTGCATCCCTTTTTCAGTAAACTTAAATACATTATGATATAAGTTATCAATGAATACATATGATATATCAAATACATTTAAACCTATTTAATCTATGATTGACATCAATTAATCGACAAATATCGACACGAATAAATTATGCACGCACCGTTTTATAAATGCGTCTATGGAAAAAATTTTCAAGAATCGATTTTAATTTCTCATGAATACGATACTTAACTCATAATAAATATTCATAAATCATTCCTCATATCGATTCGCCGACGTGTACTAAAATAAACGTTGAATCGTGATCGTTTATTACTTACCCATATATTTATGCCACGTACAAGGTCAAATTTGCGAAAACTTTTATTTTAAATTAGGAACACAATTTTTGCAAATATAATTATAACATATCTATAACAGTAATACTAATTTGAATTCTTATCGGAACTGGACTCACTATGCGTTCCAACGGAATTCGCTACGCCGATCGTCATACTACGAGTCCGCGATAGTTAGGATAGCATACGATAAAAGCACGTCGATCCTGTCCGACCGCTACCTATCGACTGAACTGACATTACGGAAGGCTCGTACAACATGTTTCAGAGCCTCTGCCAAGCTGCAGTGATAACAGCGCATGCGTGATGCAACTTTACTCTCAAAACATCTGAAACAAGTTTACATTGCGGTTGCTTTAAACAACATTCACACTTATTACAAGTAGTGTATGGTTATTTTGAATGCTGCGTTGCGTTTTGTCATTTATAATATTTCTGCGTGAAGTCGTTTAAAGAAAGTTCAGGAGCACATGTTGACAAGTGAACTGAATCCGAAGGTCGTATCGTCTTGACTTTTTAATTGGGGGAGATCGAAAACACGACTTTTAATAAGTTGTTATACGTTTTTCTTTTTATAGTATGGTGTTATTTATTATTAATCTCTAATATTCTTCTGTAATTCCCTTTTTTTTTTTAAGTGATATCTTTGAAAACGCTAAATAATGTAAAAATTTGATGCTATGATACAAATTTCATGTTTTTTTTATTTTGTTAACTTTGTCTTTACTGTGCACATAAAATATTAAATAAATTGATAAATAAGAAAATATTATATAAATCATATGCATTATATTTCTAACTTAAGTCTAAAGCCACGATACGTGGGTGGTTGGGTGATGAAATCGGGTCTCTTGAATTTGAGTCCAAATGAGGTTTTTTAAAACTTAGGTACGATTGAAATTGTTGTCTTGAAAATAAAGACGGCCACAAGCTCACCACCTGTCACGTTGTCTTAACATAAGCTCCAGAAGAATGTCACTAGAATGTCTAGACCTCTGGCTACCCCTGTATATGAAAGGGAATTGGCGTAAAGATAAAAACACAATTTCCACGAAGTGTTGTCTTCTCATTGGCCATAGAAATCATTTTTATAGCAAAATTGTGTATGAGGAGCTATTTATAAATTTCTTTATACGGGTCGTCTAAAAGAAATTGTCCAAAATCGTAAAGTAATTAATTTTTTTACATTCACTTCTTGGTTCTAACCAAACTCATAATTTTAAATTTAGAGCCCACTTGGGGTATCATTTATGCCAAAAAAATTTCATACGCATTATTTGAGATCTTTGTTTATTGTACTATCCCCTCAACTTATATGTTATTATAGAGCCCCCGTGGTTTTATAGATCTAACCCCACTCTAGTGAGGCAAGGTAGAACTTTGTCATTTTAAATTTCTTGAATCTCATACGATTCTACACCTTAATGACAAAATTTTTTTATAAAACTTATAAACAAATGAATATTGTCACGCGTAGCCCTGACGGGGTAGCCAGAGACAATAGATCGCAAGTGTCACTACCCTTGCAAACTTTTTTCGCTTCTTTCAAACTCATCATTTTTATTTATACACGCATGTCTAGGTATCCGACTTTACCCGACACTGACTTACTTACTTACTTACTTATCTTCACGCACAATCCCTGACGAGGTAGCCAGAAAGAACAGATCGCCAAGTGTCACGATCCCTACATACCTCTTTCGCTTCTTTCAGATTCATCATCTTCTTCATACATTCACGACACTGCCTTGTTTCAGCAATTTTCTCACGTGGTCTTCAAGTTAGCCTTAGCCCACTCCAACTACTTTTCCTTTTCGCTATGCATTTTCTTCACCATTTACACCATTTACTATACATTTTCTTCACCATTCGGCCTTCACTAATTCTCTCAACGTGCCCAATTCATCGAAGCATGCACCATTGAATTCTATACAACGATAAAAAAAATCTTACAGTAATATTTAATTTGATTCTGCAAATTTGACTTTTAAATATGTTTCAACCTTAAACACATAGAAATATATCCGAAGCGAATCAATGTTTTATAATCATCTTATACGGGTGGGATCAAAAACATGATATTTTAAGTTTATTCTCTTTTTTAATAACTCATAGTCGCAATTGATTTACATGCTTTAAAGTTATGAAGTTAAAGTATGTATGTCATTCTGGACTTTTAGTTATCAAATCAAATCAAATCATTTATTTATCGACATAAGAATGTACATTCGTTTATCGATAGTAATTTTTAATCTACCACCGTTTCGTAATGAGGTTCCTCCAACGGAGAAGAAAGAGGCGAAAGAAACTCCGTAGGTAACATCTTTTTAGGTAATTTTTTTACTATACAATGTATTATACAATGTGATATGATATTTTCTAGAAATAGGTTGGGAGCGATCACCTCATTCCCAAGGGTTACTGTTATCAATATATTCATTTATATTATAACAACTCATCTTATAAAGTTCTTCTTTAATAAATTTCCTAAACCTGTTAATAGACAGGCTTTGCACATTTACCGGGATTTTGTTGTATAAACGTATACACCGCCTTATGAACGAGTTACTTACTCTATGGAGTCTAGTAACTGCTGTCACAAGCTTGTGTTTGTTCCTAGTATTTACATTATGCACATTAGAAGTCTTGCTAAAAGTATTAATGTTTTTATGCACATACATTTAATTTTCATATGTATATTGAGAAGCCAGTGTTAAAATATTAATTTATTTCAATTTCTCTTTAAGAGATGCTCTAGAATTAAGACAGTATATAGCTCGAATAGCCCTCTTTTGTAATACAAAAACTGTTCCTATGACAGCTGAATGACGGACTCCACAGCAGAATACCATACGATATTATGCTATGGAAGTAACTAAAATAAAGAAATATAACCGTTTGTACATCAGTTAAGAATCTTATTTTTCTTACAGAATATGCTACAGAGCTTAAACTACTCGCAAGTTGGGATATATGGAGGCCCCATTGAAGCTTTGCGGCAAGTGTTATTCCAAGAAAAACAGCAGTATCCACAAAGCTCATGTCTTCCTATTAGTTATTAAAAAAATCCAATAAAAATCATACAAAGAATGCTTCAAAAAGATGTAGACATAGATAGATACATAGATATCATATTATTTCAAAGCTATAAAGTTATGAACATCGAGTTAAAAGTTAGAATAATTTCTAGCGTCGCCAACGCTATTTACGCCTTACGTATGTTTTTGCACTCACACACTGGGGTAGACTTTGGTCTAATTTTGGCCTTAATTATATATTATATCTTCACGCTATTCACAATATAGGGGTAGACAGAGGTCTAGCCTAGATAATTAAGTATTTCGACCCATCTCCCACCGAAGATATTTTTGGGACCTCGTGACAGCCCGTTGCCCGTCTTAATGTCCAAGCCAACGATATAATTCGTATATAAATTATTGGAAAAAACCCATTGGTACGAGCCGGCCACCTGGGGATCGAACTCGGGTCTCTTGACTCGAAATCCGACCAACAATCACTCGTCTATCGTGACTTATCGTGCCTTAATTATAAATTCCCATATTTCACTGTGAAAAAAAATGCGTAAACAGAACGTTTTAAATTAAGAATGTACAAGTGCTATTAATCAGACCGAAACTCATCACGGCCCCCGCATAAAATGCCCGTACCTAAATCCTTCACCATTTTACTGAAACTGTTTAGTACTCTATCAACTTTCCACCCCATAAACGTCCCTCGGGACACATCGATTGCCATCGCAGATTTCGCAGAATTTGCATTTTATAATTAAAGAATTAGATCCGGTCTTTTGAGGAGTCTCCGGGCCTCCGGAACGGGAGCAGTTTATTTATATTGCCGAGTCAAGTTCTGCATTTTGATGTTGCCTTCGATATTTGAATTTAGCTTTTTAATTGTGACGTGACTTTAAAGCAGAGTTCGATGATATATTTCATTGATCAAGTGATAGGTTGGATAAAAGTCTTTTCGCATTATAGTATGTATGAACTTGTAATAAAATCTCTTTGGCTATTCTATTTGTATCTGGCTGGATTTGGTATCAATAAAAGTTAAAAATTTTAAGATGATAATTCCAAATAAGAAAATGTGTGATTTTTATTTCTTTTTCTTAGTGTCAAGATGAGTGAATCTAATGAAGAAATTCGATACATTTAAAAATTTTACTACAAAAAGGTAAAATGCAACGCAAACCACAAAGAAAATTTGCGATGTTTATAGACCTAGTGCATTGTCTGGGAGAGTAGCCCAAATTTTAAAAGTTATAATGTCAAAGACACGTCGCTTTGGTCACCCTATTACGGATAAAATGGATGGCATTTTTGAAAAAGGGGAGCAAGATCGGCATATCAGTAGTTACGACGTAGCTTACGATAAGACGCATTTGACGCAAAACTGAGTACACAAAAAAGCTCGATATTTGGGTACATTACGAGCTCATTGAAATAAACTCATTGAATCGTGTACTCATTTGTCATTATTTATGCTGTGTGTGTGGTGGGATTGAAAGGGCATTATTCATTATGAGCTGTTACCACCAGGCAGTACCAGCCATTCTTAACTCTACTGCGAACAACTGATGAGGTTAAAGGAAGAAGTTGAGAGAAAGCGGCCGGAATTGATCAACAGAAGGGGTGTGGTTTTTGTAAAGTGTAGCGTCATCATCATAACGCTAGACCTCACACATGTTTAGCCACTCAGCAAAAATTAAGAGAGCTTGGCTGGGAGGTGTTAATGCATCTGTCGTACAGTCCTGACCTTGCACCTTCAGATTTTCACCTGTTTCGGTCAGTGTCAGGTTAACATCACGATAAGACAAAGGACTGCCAATACCAATTGGCGCGTTATTTTGATCTGAAGCCCCAAAATTTTTATAGCAATAGGATCATGTCCCTACCTACAAGATGGAAAAAAGTTAAAAGAACAAAATGGTACCTACTCGTATATACTTTGGTTAACTGCAAATAAACTATTGTAAAAAATGTTGTGAATTTTCTTAAAATATGCGAAGAAACTTTTTCCCCTACCCATTAAATCACGATATATATATCGTTTGATGTATATTCTAATTTTTATGTATTTAGTTTTAATCTCTCCTGAACTAATCATTTTAGAGTTTGATATTTAGCCTGGCAACACTTGTTGTAAAATGTACAATTTTAAATATCTGATATTATTTACTCCAAAGTGTAATTATTAATTGAATGGATTATTTAAAATTGGTCGCCTAAACATCCTGGAAAGAGATAATATCGGTTATATTTCGCTTGGACAAACTAAAATTTCTGTAAGGCGAAAAAAGAAATAATATTATTTTATAAATACGCGTGAGATATTTCGCCCTGATTCCAAAGTATCAGAAACAACAATAGTGCCACAAACACCCAAACCCGAGACAATGCAGAAAAAGTGGTTTTGTACATCGTCCCGTCCGGGAATCTAACCCGAGATCTCCGAGATGACGACAAATTGAAAACCGGTGTCTACGTTACTCATCCAAGTTCGTCAAACTAAATATAGTTTTAGCTCTTTTGTCGCTCCTTTATCTTAAAACTGAGAAAGTCAGTCAGTGTTCTCCCCATCTTAGATAAACACGTCTGCAAAATGTAGTTTTCAAGAAATTGTGACGACTAATGGAGAACAGATAACGGTTTAAACAAGATAGCAAAATGAAGTACAAGACAGTGCTTCCCTAATATTCACAGAAATTCACCCGACGTCTTACCCTGCCTTCCTGTGTAAGGATTGCGGGTTCGAATCCCGCAAGGGGCAAACGTTTTGGTTATATGTATGAATGTTTGTACTCGAGTCGTCTATGTTTACATGTTTACGTAAATTTTTCGTATGTACATACATATACACTCTGGTATCAATGGTGGTGGTGATGGTAAGACGGCGATAGGCTCTCCACCTGTCATATTGTCCACAAAAATAAACTCCGTTGAAATGTAGATCAAAAGTATTAATAATTGCCTAGACCTTTGTCTACCTTAGCATAGGAAAGTATATGAAGATAAAAAACAATAATCAGAAGGAATTAATGGCTACCCCATATTTCGATCGATATATTAAGTATATATAGTAAATAAACTGAGAAAATTCGTATATGGAAAAAAATTAAATCATTATGTAAAATCTATTAACTATCTTTTTTCTTTTTTTTTTTTTTTTCAAAAGGCGAAGCTTAGTCACCACTTTTTCAAAGTGCGGTATAAGCAAAACCCACACAGCATATAAAACTCAAAATATTTACCAATATTATTATTTTTATAGTCACGATAGCCGAGTTGTTGGGTGGTCGGAATTTCGAGTCGAGAGACCCGAGTTCGATCCCCAGGTGGCAGTACCAATGAGTTTTCAAAAACTTATGTACGATATCGTTGGCTTGGACATAAAGATGGCGACGGGCTCACCACCTGTCACGTTGTCCCGAAAATATCCTGTCCTGAAAATTTCTTCCGTGGAAGGTGGGTCAAAGGGACTTAATTGTCTAGACTTGACCTCTGTCTACCCCTGTATTGGGAATTGCGTGAAGATATTTATTTATTATTTATTTATTTATTATTATTTTAATGAAAAAATCATGTATCTTTTTTCATGATTAGAAAATTATCTCTTTCACTTATTCATATTCCTTTTCTTCTTTATAGCATATTTTCTTTTTTAAAGTCACGATAGCCGAGTTGTTGGGTGCTCGGAATTTCGAGTCGAGAGACCCGAGTTCGATCATATCTTCGGTGGAAGGTGGGTCAAAGGGACTTAATTGTCTAGACTTGACCTCTGTCTACCCCTGTACTGGGAATTGCGTGAAGATATTTTTTTTCTTTATAGCCAAAACCAAGAATCCACTGCTAAAGATTTGTCTTTAGCAGTGGATTACTTTATTGTCTAGACTAATTGTCTAGACTTGACCTCTGTCTACCCCTGTACTGGGAATTGCGTGAAGATATTTTTTTTTCTTTATAGCCAAAACCAAGAATCCACTGCTAAAGATAGATCCCTCCAAAATTTTTCTCAAAGAACGCCCCTAAGCCTCATCGACTCCATTCATCGACCTCCCATAACATTTTGCAAGTCGTCGTCAATACATTCATACATACATAACGGCTACTGCAGGACATAGGACTCTCCTATAGAAGGATTTGCCGTAATCGCTAGTCAAGCAGATTGGCAATCGCAGTACCAGACCACTCGCGTCTCAGACACTGCTGACCATCTTCGGTCGGATTACTTTGGTGTGATATTTTTAGAGATTCCGCCGTCGAGTTCGATCGGTTACCATAACGATATTCAAGGCTGTTTCTCTTAGTCTATGACGGGAAGAAAGGGAGTGGCAATATTCTTACACCGTTACCACATGGTCGAATTTTCGCCCCATCTCGTTATTCATTGATAATTATTATGTAATATTACACTGTTTTGAAGTGAAACTTCTTTAGCATCGTTGTGATTTAAACACTGATGCAACGGAAATAACAGGTACAAAAATTTGTAGCCGGCAAAGAATGAAATAGTAAAAATAATAAATGAATATCTTCACGCAAGTCCCAATACAGGGGTAGACAGATGTCTAGTCTAGACAATTAAATCCCCTTTGATCCACCTTCCACCGAAGATATGTTCGGGACAACGAGGTTTTTGATAAGCCCGTCGCCGTCTTTATGTCCAAGTCAACGATATAATTCGTACATAGGTTTTTTTTTTAAAAAAAAAAACTCATTGGTACGAGCCTGCCACCTGAGGATCGAAATCGGATCTCTTGACTCGAAATTCCGACCACCGAACCACTCTGCTATCGTAACTACAAAAAATGAGACAGTAAATACACATACTATTTTATAAATAAACTTTGCAATTATCCTAACCCTAGGTACATATATTCATCGCAATTTTTTGTCGATTTACTGAAGTTTCACTACTGTATCGCCTTTTTTCATATAGTAAATAAACTCTCATCCTTTTTGCTCTATCAATACATTTAAAAGTATAAGCGTCCATTTAACGCCCTCGCTTCAAATATCATTTGTTCCACAACTGAAACTGCTACTATGTAGTTACATTATCTCTGGTTGCCATGGCAATTATAAAAACAAATATGTAATAATCTTTAAAGCAGTATTTTTACAAAATGTTTCCCGTTCTCATACGTTTCATTAATTTCATTTAATGTCACCATAGTCGAGTGATTGCGTGATCAACATTCGAGTCGAGAGACCCGAGTTCGATCCCCAGGTGGTAAGCTCGAATCAATATTTTTTTTTATAAAAATTATGAAGGATTTGTACCGTTGGCTTGGGCATAAAAACGGTGACAGGCTCACCATCTGTCACGTTGGGCCCAAGAAATGTCTTCGTAGGAAGTTAGGTCAAAAGGACTGAATTGTCTACATCGCTGTCTACCCCTCTATTGAGATTGGTGTGAACTCCGGAATAGAATATATTTACAACCATTTTTGAATAAAATTGCAACGATCAATTTTAAATCATTCTATGATTAATTTTCGAGTTTTGTGGCCACATGGAACAAACATACGGATACTGTGTTTTTATACATGAAGCCTTCTCCGTAAATTTACTCAGATTCGATCTGTGCGTCAATCGTATGTGCGTGTCGGTAATGCAATAAAATTGTATTGTCAATGTTGTTTGTGCCATTCAAACAAATTGGTATTGTGATATTTGACGCTGTGGGATACATTGGATTTTTGTCGTATCGTTTTCCTTATGATATTATATTCTTATTAAATTATGTATTATATCTTGATCATGCTATGATCAATATTAGATTATTATTTTTTTATAGAAAAAGGGAGGCAGGTGGGTCACGTGATGGTAAGTGATTACCGCCGCCCATGAACACCCGCAATACCAGAGGCTTACCAGATGCGTTGCCTCTCTTAGAGTGCCCCCCTCCCCAAGAATTGTAGGAGAGGGGTGTGTAGGCCACCGGTTACCTGCACTCACCAAACGAAACGCAGAAGTTTGTTAGACTTCTACTTTACGCCGGTATTCTGTGAGGTCGTGGTACTTCCACGGTCGAGCCGGCCCATTCATGCAACAACAAAAGTTGATGCCTGGCTCTACCACTGTTCATTATAGAATGCTTTGATCTCTACCGTACTGGTAATTAAGGTGTCAATAGAATATATTTTATTAGGCAAACACAACAGTAATGATTACATGATAAAGGAACTGAGACTTATATTTATACTACTAACAAAACCCAACAACATAGATTACATGATAACATCACTTAACAGAAATTAATTATATAGAAAATATCTTTGTAAAATATTACAATTAACTAAAAAAAATATCTTCACGCAATTCCCAATACAGGGGTAGACAGAGGTTAAGTCTAGACAATTAAGTCCCTTTGACCCACCTTCCACCGAAGATATTTTCGGGACAACGTGACAGGTGGTGAGCCTGTCGCCGTCTTTATGTCCAAGCCAACGATGATATTCGTACATAAGTTTTTGAAAAACTCATTGGTACTGCCACCTGGGGATCGAACTCGAGTCTCTCGACTCGAAATTCCGACCACCGAACAACTCGGCTATCGTGACTTATTCAATTTACTAATTATGTATAAATTATTTTACATTTTGGGCTTAATCATTTTATATAATTACTTTTAAAAACAAAAAATCGTTAACAAAAAATATCAAAACATCATATTTTTTGAGTTACCGTCCCCCTTTGATTAGTATATAGTCACCCAAACAAGTGATATGGAGGTAAATTTACATGAAGCACATATAAAAATAGCTCTCTTTCAACTCTTTTGAGTTATTTTTTTATTATATGCTATGATACATGATTTTGATTTATTTTCAGTTTATTTATCGAATTAATCGTTATGGACTATGAGACAGTTCTGCCTTCGATTTGGTCAATATTTGGTCTATGGTACAGACCCAAGAGTTGAAAGGATTGAATACACCATCAATACAATGACGAAAAAAAAAACTCGTCTTCAGTTTTTTTATGATATAATCTAGATGGCAACATCGCTGTAGGAGCAACGTATTTAATAGTATGTCAAACAGTTTGGTCATAAAATGAACATGGGCAGACCAATGCTTTTTTTAGGATAATTACTTTAATAAGAACATTAGTATATTAGGAACATTAGTACTATCTCGATCTAAATCTCGAATCGGTGTGTTGCCATTGACGATTTATGGAACGGAGACGTAGTTCTTCTCTACAGGCCGGCTAAAAGTTGTTCATACAGCTCGGAAAAGGACTATACTCAATGTTTCTCGGCGTAATAGAATCCATGATGAACTCACTAAAAGCAGAATCGGATCACTAATGGACTAATGGATATATACGTAAGAAAAAGCACTCTGAAGTGGCACTGAGTTTGCTCTTAGAAATGCTCTTAGAACTGAAGAACGTTGGAGAAGAAACATTCTCGAGTGGCAACCTCGTAAAGGTAAATGCAATCCCATAAGATGGGTTACATACAATATTGTGTGATGTCGATGGATAAAGATGGCTCAAGTCTGTTCTTTGTTAAATAGTAAACTTTTGATTGACTGTAAAGAAGAATAAAAGCAATAGCTTTAACCATATTCAAATTTTGAATGTAGTCAGAAACGCTATAATTATCCTAATATTTACGAAAAAAAAGAAAATATCTTTATTCGATGAGATGATATAATAAAGACATAACTTATATCACAGTATATTCTGAATTTCAGGACATTTTTAAGCATCGTTATCTTGTAATCGTTTAAATTTTATTTTAAGCTTATTGTAAGACAGATGAATTCATATATAAAATAGATTCGTCTGAAGCTCCGTATAAATTTATTATTCAATCTAAGTGCATTGAAATCGCTACAGATCTCCCACTGTGCGCATTTTGTACTCGGGAACTTTGAATAATGACGCCTTCGATGCGTTAAATATTTTAACTTCAGTTTCATATTGCATGTTATATCTTTTTAAAACGCAAATAGGCTATTTAAATATCTGTTCAAATCGACGTTACAAATTTACAATTGGTTGACGTATTTTCTCAGAACTAGGGTAGACAGAGGACTAGGCAATTAAGTTCTTGCGACTCACCTTCTTATACGTGGAAGGTGAGTCGCGAGAACATAATTCGTCGAACTTTAATCGTACATAACTTTTTGAAAAAAAACCATTAGTACTAGCCTTGAGGATCGAATTCGAGTCTCTTGACTCAGAATTCAGATCCCTCAACTACTCTGCTATCGTGACTACAAAGTCATAACAAAAATATATAAAGAAAAGTGTATATTAAAAAGTATATGAATAATAGCGGTATTAACGGCACGGGGTGCCTCGATCACCAAACTGCTTGTTGAAACCTAGCAATTATTGCAAATTGACCTTAGTGATTATATACTCTTTGATTGTCCTATACAAAAACCTATGTCCTATAGAAAATTATACAGTGATTTGTTGTTTTCACCTTTCAAATTATAGGCTGGTAACAATATAAAAAAAGCATTTAGCCTGGCTGAAATTATTTCATTAAACACTTAAAAATAACATTTTAATGGTAACAAAGCGGCACATTAGAAGAACATGGCCAGTAACTTGTGCGAAATGCGAATAGTCAAAGACAATTGGATATTTCAGTACGATATGTACTTGTTTGAATTATAAATCTTTATGGGAAAGATTCTGAACGAAATGTCCGAATAGAGTATCATCGAAATGTATTATAATATTCATTAAAATTATCTTTAAAGACTTTTTAAGAATTGGCTAGTTAATTCGTAATTTTATTTCTTTTTCTTTCATTACATAATATACATAGAATATACATTACAGCCTGTAAAGTTCACACTAGAACTGCTGACTATTACATAAAAGCGTTGTTATAATCTCGAGCTAACCTTGAAGACTAAATGTTTTATTTAACTTATTATGTATAAATTAATTTTGAATTATATTAGAACTTGTCCCATTCTTCAAATGAAAAATGAAACAATGGCTGTTAACAAAAGAAAAAAACACTATTGGTAAGTCCTTGAGAGAACCTCTGCGGCAAGAAGTTATTTTACTTTATTATATTATAATAAACTTGCCATCTATCTTTTTCACCACAGACTTTTAGAATAAATTACTATAAATATGCATGTAACTAAATCATACTGAGTATTTTTAGATAATCTGTGGACTGCAGTGCTCTGTAGACCATGCTTATTAGTACAAAATTAATAGCTTCATCAGTGGGTAATTTGTAACACCAGTAATTATAAAAAGACTACCAAGACTATAAAAATTAGGCTATAAAATGAATTACAAACAAAAAGTATATATTTTATGCGTCCATCAAAAACTCGAGTTAAAACATTCATCATTCAAACGAAGCGGATTGAAATGCCAGCGATGGTCTACGGCTGGGTGCATTTTATGCCAGAAATGTCGGGCCGCAGTGCCTACAGCCTCTTTAATATTTCAAGCTCCGTTTCATATTGTCAAACAGTTTAAATCCTTTTGTTTTAAAATGTTTTTCAACAATGGGTTTCACATTAAATGGAATAAATCGAAAATTTTAAGAGTCACTTCCATTATACTGTGCTTATATTGGCCGAACAGATTCGCAAAAAAGATATTCGTTATGTGATAGGTTTAAAAGATGATATTATCACTAAAATTGATAAGCACATGCTGCGATGGTTTGGGCACGTCGAGCGAATGGGAGGAGACCGAATGGTAAAGAAATAGTACGAAATTTAACAACAAAAGGAGTCAATATGGTCCGAGAATAACTTTCGAAGATCATTTAAGTAAATTGCTAAAGAGGGAAGGGTCAAGTGTAATTAGATACCTAAACGTGCATGTATGAAGAAAATTATGTAATTTAAAGAAGCGAAAGAGCTATATAAGTAATATCATGTCACTTGGCATTGTGTTCATACTAGCTACCCCGATATGGACTATGCGTGAAACTAAAATATAATTAATATTATTAAATATGACCGATACTTATGAAACGGTTTTATCATATGTGCAAATAACAGTGTAGATAATAAATAATAATAATAATAACATTTTTTAACAGTCAGCCGCGCATCAGCTTTTGTTGTTGCATGAATGTGGCGGCTCGACCGGGTAAGTACCACGACCTCACAGAATACCGGCGTGTATAGAAGTTTCTGTAACAAACTTCTGCGTTTCGTCTGGTGAGTGCAGTTAATCGGAGGCCCACACACGCCCCTCCACCAATAGGGGCGTAATCGCTTACCATCACGTGAGCCGATGCCCGTTTGCCTCCATCTTCTATTTCAAAAAAAAAGCTTAAATAAATAAATAAGAACATTGTTCTCGAATTATGGACGTTTATATATATTTATAAATATTTATCAATGTAAATATTTATGTAGAAAAACATTGTACGGTTGGCTTGAACCACAGAACGGCGACAGGCTCACCACCACTCACGTTGTCCGAAAATATCTTCGGTGTAAGGTGAGTCGAAGGGACTTAATTGTCTAGACTAGACCTCTGTCTACCACTGTATTGGGAATTGCATGAAGATATATATAGATATTTATGTATTTTATTTGATACTATGAAGGCAACAGACTACTAAGAAATACAAAAATTCTCTCGAACTCTGTCCACCGCAATATTGGGTCAATATGAAGATTTTATCTTCATATTGACCCAATATGAAGATAAAACAACTTGTTATTTAGAGATCATCTAACCACTCGGCTATCGTGGAGAGTCATGACAGCCGTGGGATTGGGTGATCGGAATTCGAGTCAAAAGACCCGAGTTCGATCCCCAGTGCTCGTAATAATGATTTTTTCAAAAACTTATGTACGAATCATATCGTTGGCTTGGACACAAACGGCGACGAGCATACCACTTTTCACGTTATGGAAGTTGGGTCGAAAAGAATTAATTTTCTAGACCTGTATCTACCCTGTATTGAGAATGGCGTGAAATTATTTATTTATTTATTTATTATGGAGATAGCTAATTAATGTTTTGCTCTTTGTCAAAGGAATGCATGCAGCTATGGTCTTTGCGTGTCTCTATAAATAACTCACAATATATTATTTGTTTATCTTTAATTTTAAAGTTTGTTATAAGCATCTTCAATGTATTTTTCAGAAACAGCCACCTCACTTTCGATTACTTAAGTTCTCAAATATTTTGTTTTCACCATTGTTAATGGTCCCATAATTTTGTTTAAGTTGCTAATAGTGTGTGCTGTAGTGACCAAATAAATGGTCTACCTATCTATCTATCAATAACACAACCACGCATATAAATATCATGTCCACACCGATAAAGACTTGAAAGTATACATAAATTGTTTAAAATAAAAAAAAAAACAAACATCGACGACCTCCGTGGATGAGTGGCATAAACACCGGTTTCAAGATGTCACCATCTCGAGGTCCCAGGTTCGATTCCCGGACGGGTCAATGTAGAAAAACCACTTTTACATTTTCGCGGTGTCTGTGGGTCTGCGGTGCCTTCGTTGTTTCCGATTCTCATACCTCAAGCTTTAGCATCTTACATTGAGATCGGAGCAATGCATCAAGTATTGTCCCTATCTATACATGTATATATTATGTGTTAATTTTGGAACTTTGGAAAGCATGTTTATCACTGTATTTGTTTAGGTCGGCAGCTTTGCGCTTCGCTTGTGAATATAAATATTTGCGTACACAGCTTCAATACATGTGCATGTAATCTTTTGGGAGGTAAATAGGTTCTGTATTACAAACAATACTACGCTTAACAGCCTGTGAATGTCCGCTAAAGGCATTAGCCTCTCCTGTAAGGAGGACTTAATCGCAAAGCTTTTAAAGAAGTTTTAAAACTTTTAAGAGGAATATATAAGTCACGATAGCCGAATTGTTGGGTGGTCAGATTTCGAGTCGAGAGACCCGAGTTCTATCCCAGGTGGCATGCTCGTTCCAATGTTGCTGTGATATAGTTTTGAAAGAGGTGTTCAAATCTACTAAACCACGTTATCTTATTTTTTATAATTTATTTATATCAATTTTTATTTATTATTGTGTACAATAAAGTATATACTACAACTACTACTACTACTATTGTGTTAAGAAATATAATATAAATATGTATAATTTCATAGTATCAAATAAAATACATAAATATCTATATATATATCTTCATGCAATTCCCAATACAGTGGTAGACAGAGGTCTAGTCTAGACAATTAAGTCCCTTCGACTCACCTTACACCGAAGATATTTTCGGGACAACGTGAGTGGTGGTGAGCCTGTCGCCGTTCTGTGGTTCAAGCCAACCGTACAATGTTTTTCTACATAAATATTTACATTGATAAATATTTATAAATATATATAAACGTCCATAATTCGAGAACAATGTTCTTATTTATTTATTTAAGCTTTTTTTTTGAAATAGAAGATGGAGGCAAACGGGCATCGGCTCACGTGATGGTAAGCGATTACGGCCCCGGAGGCTGGCTGAGCCTCCGATTAACTGCACTCACCAGACGAAACGCAGAAGTTTGTTACAGAAACTTCTATACACGCCGGTATTCTGTGAGGTCGTGGTACTTGCAGTCGAGCCGCCACATTCATGCAACAACAAAAGCTGATGCGCGGCTGACTGTTAAAAAATGTTATTATTATTATTATTTATTATCTACACTGTTATTTGCACATATGATAAAACCGTTTCATAAGTATCGGTCATATTTAATAATATTAATTATATTTTAGTTTCACGCATAGTCCATATCGGGGTAGCTAGTATGAACACAATGCCAAGTGACATGATATTACTTATATAGCTCTTTCGCTTCTTTAAATTACATAATTTTCTTCATACATGCACGTTTAGGTATCTAATTACACTTGACCCTTCCCTCTTTAGCAATTTACTTAAATGATCTTCGAAAGTTATTCTCGGACCATATTGACTCCTTTTGTTGTTAAATTTCGTACTATTTCTTTACCATTCGGTCTCCTCCCATTCGCTCGACGTGCCCAAACCATCGCTGCATGTGCTTATCAATTTTAGTGATAATATCATCTTTTAAACCTATCACATTACGAATATCTTTTTTGCGAATCTGTTCGGCCAATATAAGCACAGTATAATGGAAGTGACTCTTAAAATTTTCGATTTATTCCATTTAATGTGAAACCCATTGTTGAAAAACATTTTAAAACAAAAGGATTTAAACTGTTTGACAATATGAAACGGAGCTTGAAATATTAAAGAGGCTGTAGGCACTGCGGCCCGACATTTCTGGCATCAAATGCACCCAGCCGTAGACCATCGCTGGCATTTCAATCCGCTTCGTTTGAATGATGAATGTTTTAACTCGAGTTTTTGATGGACGCATAAAATATATACTTTTTTGTTTGTAATTCATTTTTATAGCCTAATTTTTATAGTCTTGGTAGTCTTTTTTATAATTACTGGTGTTACAAATTACCCACTGATGAAGCTATTAATTTTTGTACTAATAAGCATATTCTACAGTGCACTGCAGTCCACAGATTATCTAAAAATACTCAGTATGATTTAGTTACATGCATATTTATAGTAATTTATTCTAAAAGTCTGTGGTGAAAAAAAGATAGATGGCAAGTTTATTATAATATAATAAAGTAAAATAACTTCTTGCCGCAGAGGTTCTCTCAAGGACTTACCAATAGTGTTTTTTTCTTTTTGTTAACAGCCATTGTTTCATTTTTCATTTGAAGAATGGGACAAGTTCTAATATAATTCAAAATTAATTTATACATAATAAGTTAAATAAAACATTTAGTCTTCAAGGTTAGCTCGAGATTATAACAACGCTTTTTATGTAATAGTCAGCAGTTCTAGTGTGAACTTTTACAGGCTGTAATGTATATTCTATGTATATTATGTAATGAAAGAAAAAAGAAATAAAATTACGAATTAACTAGCCAATTCTTAAAAAAAGTCTTTAAAGATAATTTTAATGAATATTATAATACATTTCGATGATACTCTATTCGGACATTTCGTTCAGAATCTTTCCCATAAAGATTTATAATTCAAACAAGTACATATCGTACTGAAATATCCAATTGTCTTTGACTATTCGCATTTCGCACAAGTTACTGGCCATGTTCTTCTAATGTGCCGCTTTGTTACCATTAAAATGTTATTTTTAAGTGTTTAATGAAATAATTTCAGCCAGGCTAAATGCTTTTTTTATATTGTTACCAGCCTATAATTTGAAAGGTGAAAAAACAACAAATCACTGTATAATTTTCTATAGGACATAGGTTTTTGTATAGGACAATCAAAGAGTATATAATCACTAAGGTCAATTTGCAATAATTGCTAGGTTTCAACAAGCAGTTTGGTGATCGAGGCACCCCGTGCCGTTAATACCGCTATTATTCATATACTTTTTAATATACACTTTTCTTTATATATTTTTGTTATGACTTTGTAGTCACGATAGCAGAGTAGTTGAGGGATCTGAATTCTGAGTCAAGAGACTCGAATGCGATCCTCAAGGCTAGTACTAATGGTTTTCAAAACTTATGTACGAATCATATCGTTGGCTTGGACATACACGGCGACGAGCTCACCACTTGTCATGTTATGGAAGTTGGGTCGAAAAGAATTAATTTTCTAGACCTGTATCTACCCCTGTATTGAGAATGGCGTGAAATTATTTATTTTATTTATTTATTATGGAGATAGCTAATTAATGTTTTGCTCTTTGTCAAAGGAATGCATGCAGCTATGGTCTTTGCGTGTCTCTATAAATAACTCACAATATATTATTTGTTTATCTTTAATTTTAAAGTTTGTTAGAAGCATCTTCAATTTATTTTTCAGAAACAGCCACTTCTCTTTCGATTACTATAGTTCTCAAATATTTTTGTTTTCACAATTGTTATTGGTCCCATAATTTTTGTTTAAGTTGCTAATAGTGTGTGCTGTAGTGACCAAATAAATGGTCTACCTATCTATCTATCAATAACACAACCACGCATATAAATATCATGTCCACACCGATAAAGACTTGAAAGTATACATGAATTGTTTAAAATACAAAAAAAAACAAACGTCGACGACCTCCGTGGATGAGTGGCGTAAACACCGGTTTTCAAGATGTCACCATCTCGAGGTCCCAGGTTCGATTCCCGGACGGGTCAATGTAGAAAAACCACTTATTCTACATTTTCTCGGTGTTTGTGGGTCTATGGTGCCTTCGTTGTTCCCGATTCCCAAACCTCAAGCTTTAGCATCTTTCATTAGGATCGGAGCAATATGTGTAATGTCGTCCCTATCTATACATGTATATATTATGTGTTAATTTTGGGTAGCATTGGAAAGCATGTTTATCACTGTATTTGTTTAGGTCGGCAGCTTTGCGCTTCGCTTGTGAATAAAAATATTTGCGTACACAGCTTCAATACATGTGCATGTAATCTTTTGGGAGGTAAATAGGTTCTATATTACAAACAATACTACGCTTAACGGCCTGCGAATGCCCAATGAAAGACTTTAGCCTCTCCTGTAAGGAGGACTTAATCGCAAAGCTTTTAAAGAAGTTTTAAAACTTTTTAAGAGGAATATATAAGTCACGATAGCCGAATTGTTGGGTGGTCGGAATTTCGAGTCGAGAGACCCGAGTTCTATCCCCAGGTGGCATGCTCGTTCCAATGGGTTTTTACAAAAACTTACGTACAAATGATATCGTTGGCTTGGACAAAGCGACAACGGGTTCAAAACCTGTCACGATGTCCCGAAAATATCTTCGGTGGAACGTGGGTGAAAGGGACTAATTATCTAGACTAGACCGCTATCTACACCTGTATTGGGAATTGGGTGAAGATACATATTTATTTTATATCACCAACAATACTAAGCTTAACAGCCTGTGAATGTCCGCTAAAAGGCATTAGCCTCTCCTGTAAGGAGGACTTAATCGCAACGCTTTTTAAGAGGGCACACAAACGCAGTACATTTCGCATTATAGATGCGAAATGTCAAAATAACAAGTATCAAAACAAAAATAAGTAAAATCGATCAAGTCGAGCGATCGTTCAATCAATAAAATAAATTAATAAACAAATATCCTCACGCAATTCCCAATACAGGGGTAGACAGAGGTCTAGTCTATACAATCTATACAAGTCTATACAAGTCCTTTCGACCCACCTTACACCGAAGATATTTTTGGTACAAGGTGAAAGGTGGTGAGCCCGTCGCCATCTTTATGTCCAAGCCAATGATATAATTCGTACACAAGTTTTTAAAAAACGCATTGGTACGAGCCTGACACCTGGGGATCAAACTCTCTTTTGACTCGAAATTCCGACCACCACCACCACCACCACTTGGCTATCGTGACTCTTCGATCAATGAGCAACTTTTATAGAATTATTTAAACATCTAAGCTATGATGAACTTTTGTTACTAAATTATAATTTTTTTGAAAAACTCTTGACCTCCATTGAGCATGAAGGTATAGATGAGGTCTATGATGGAGCGCGTTTATTCATTAGAACATTGAAGAGATTAAGGTTGTTTTCCTTCAGAAATACAGACACCTGAAGAGCATTTCACTCCCTGGCCGTGCAATATAAATGACGTTTGGAAGCGCATAGTCCAAATGTTGTAAATGTCGAGGAGGTGTGGCTTGAAAACAATGATGATGACTTTTTGAATATCATCATCTCATAATGTAAGAGAAATTATAAATGGGCATAAAAAAATTGATAATTATTATTATTCGATATAAATCGTAGATAAGTTTTAAACAAACCCATTGGTTCGAGCCGACAACCTGAGCATCGAACTCGAGTGTCTTAAATCGAACACACGTGTATTGTGATTTTAATAAAACTTTACAGTAATATAGCTTATATTATACATCAATATAACTCAGGCTACAATTTATAAAGGTTCTATGTAATTTGACCATAATATTACGATAGCGCAGAAGTTGTGGGTTAGTTCAGCTAGTAGTTTATATATCTTAACAAAAAAATTAAATTAAGCCAAGTTAAGCGAAAGTTTAACTCTGTACCGTATTATTATTATTAAATTCCACAAGTCTTCGCTGTGGCTCAGTCTGTTAATGTAGTGGTTATATTCTCTGATCGCTTATAAAAAGAAGTAGATATATTATTCTTTGAAGATAACAACAAAATTAATATCAAATATCTTCACGCCATTCCCCAGTAGTGGAAAAAATTAAAAATTAAAGAGAAATTTAAAATCAACTGACGGAGTAGTTTAGCAGTGGACTTTTGATAGGCTATTATAATGATATCATGAAGGTTACTTTACAATTACTCCCCAATTATGGAGGAGGAATTATTAAGGAGGCAACGCATCTGCTAAGCCTCTGGTATTGCAGGTGTTCATGGGCGGCGGTAATCACTTACCATCATGTGAGCCACCTGCTCGTTTGCCTCCCTTTACTATAAAAAAATTAGTATCTTATCCTACTATAATAGTATAAATGTGGATGTTTTGCGATGATGGATTTTAACGGATTTTAATTAATAAATAAATATCGTCACGCGATTCCCAATACTGGAGTAGACAGAGTTCTAAACAATAAAGTCCTATCGACCTACTAATCACCGAAGAAATTTTGAATATGATGACTGTGACTGGTAATGAGCCTGTCACGTTTTTATGTCCAAGCCAACGATATAAATCGTAGATAAGTTTTAAACAAACCCATTGGTTCGAGTCGACAACCTGAGCATCGAACTCGAGTGTCTTAAATCGAACACACGTGTATTGTGATTTTAATAAAACTTTACAGTAATATAGCTTATATTATACATCAATATAACTCAGGCTACAATTTATAAAGGTTCTATGTAATTTGACCATAATATTACGATAGCGCAGAAGTTGTGGGTTAGTTCAGCTAGTAGTTTATATATCTTAACAAAAAAGTTAAATTAAGCCAAGTTAAGCGAAAGTTTAACTCTGTACCGTATTATTATTATTAAATTCCACAAGTCTTCGCTGTGGCTCAGTCTGTTAATGTAGTGGCTATATTCTCTGATCGCTTATAAAAAGAAGTAGATATATTATTCTTTGAAGATAACAACGAAATTAATATCAAATATCTTCACGCCATTCCCCCAGTAGTGGAAAAAATTTAAAAATTAAAGAGAAATTTAAAAATCAACTGACGGAGTAGTTTAGCAGTGGACTTTTGATAGGCTATTATAATGATATCATGAAGGTTACTTTACAATTACTCCCCCAATTATGGAGGAGGGAATTATTAAGGGAGGCAACGCATCTGCTAAGCCTCTGGTATTGCGGGTGTTCATGGGCGGCGGTAATCACTTACCATCATGTGAGCCACCTGCTCGTTTGCCTCCCTTTACTATAAAAAAATTAGTATCTTATCCTACTATAATAGTATAAATGTGGATGTTTTGCGATGATGGATTTTAACGGATTTTAATTAATAAATAAATATCGTCACGCGATTCCCAATACTGGAGTAGACAGAGTTCTAAACAATAAAGTCCTATCGACCTACTAATCACCGAAGAAATTTTGAATATGATGACTGTGACTGGTAATGAGCCTGTCACGTTTTTATGTCCAAGCCAACGATATAAATCGTAGATAAGTTTTAAACAAACCCATTGGTTCGAGTCGACAACCTGAGCATCGAACTCGAGTGTCTTAAATCGAACACACGTGTATTGTGATTTTAATAAAACTTTACAGTAATATAGCTTATATTATACATCAATATAACTCAGGCTACAATTTATAAAGGTTCTATGTAATTTGACAATATATAGATATTTATGTATTTTATTTGATACTATGAAGGCAACAGACTACTAAGAAATACAAAAATTCTCTCGAACTCTGTCCACCGCAATATTGGGTCAATATGAAGATTTTATCTTCATATTGACCCAATATGAAGATAAAACAACTTGTTATTTAGAGATCATCTAACCACTCGGCTATCGTGGAGAGTCATGACAGCCGTGGGATTGGGTGATCGGAATTCGAGTCAAAAGACCCGAGTTCGATCCCCAGTGCTCGTAATAATGATTTTTTTTCAAAAACTTATGTACGAATCATATCGTTGGCTTGGACATACACGGCGACGAGCTCACCACTTGTCATGTTATGGAAGTTGGGTCGAAAAGAATTAATTTTCTAGACCTGTATCTACCCCTGTATTGAGAATGGCGTGAAATTATTTATTTTATTTATTTATTATGGAGATAGCTAATTAATGTTTTGCTCTTTGTCAAAGGAATGCATGCAGCTATGGTCTTTGCGTGTCTCTATAAATAACTCACAATATATTATTTGTTTATCTTTAATTTTAAAGTTTGTTAGAAGCATCTTCAATTTATTTTTCAGAAACAGCCACTTCTCTTTCGATTACTATAGTTCTCAAATATTTTTGTTTTCACAATTGTTATTGGTCCCATAATTTTTGTTTAAGTTGCTAATAGTGTGTGCTGTAGTGACCAAATAAATGGTCTACCTATCTATCTATCAATAACACAACCACGCATATAAATATCATGTCCACACCGATAAAGACTTGAAAGTATACATGAATTGTTTAAAATACAAAAAAAAAACAAACGTCGACGACCTCCGTGGATGAGTGGCGTAAACACCGGTTTTCAAGATGTCACCATCTCGAGGTCCCAGGTTCGATTCCCGGACGGGTCAATGTAGAAAAACCACTTATTCTACATTTTCTCGGTGTTTGTGGGTCTATGGTGCCTTCGTTGTTCCCGATTCCCAAACCTCAAGCTTTAGCATCTTTCATTAGGATCGGAGCAATATGTGTAATGTCGTCCCTATCTATACATGTATATATTATGTGTTAATTTTGGGTAGCATTGGAAAGCATGTTTATCACTGTATTTGTTTAGGTCGGCAGCTTTGCGCTTCGCTTGTGAATAAAAATATTTGCGTACACAGCTTCAATACATGTGCATGTAATCTTTTGGGAGGTAAATAGGTTCTATATTACAAACAATACTACGCTTAACGGCCTGCGAATGCCCAATGAAAGACTTTAGCCTCTCCTGTAAGGAGGACTTAATCGCAAAGCTTTTAAAGAAGTTTTAAAACTTTTTTAAGAGGAATATATAAGTCACGATAGCCGAATTGTTGGGTGGTCGGAATTTCGAGTCGAGAGACCCGAGTTCTATCCCCAGGTGGCATGCTCGTTCCAATGGGTTTTTACAAAAACTTACGTACAAATGATATCGTTGGCTTGGACAAAGCGACAACGGGTTCAAAACCTGTCACGATGTCCCGAAAATATCTTCGGTGGAACGTGGGTGAAAGGGACTAATTATCTAGACTAGACCGCTATCTACACCTGTATTGGGAATTGGGTGAAGATACATATTTATTTTATATCACCAACAATACTAAGCTTAACAGCCTGTGAATGTCCGCTAAAAGGCATTAGCCTCTCCTGTAAGGAGGACTTAATCGCAACGCTTTTTAAGAGGGCACACAAACGCAGTACATTTCGCATTATAGATGCGAAATGTCAAAATAACAAGTATCAAAACAAAAATAAGTAAAATCGATCAAGTCGAGCGATCGTTCAATCAATAAAATAAATTAATAAACAAATATCCTCACGCAATTCCCAATACAGGGGTAGACAGAGGTCTAGTCTATACAATCTATACAAGTCTATACAAGTCCTTTCGACCCACCTTACACCGAAGATATTTTTGGTACAAGGTGAAAGGTGGTGAGCCCGTCGCCATCTTTATGTCCAAGCCAATGATATAATTCGTACACAAGTTTTTAAAAAACGCATTGGTACGAGCCTGACACCTGGGGATCAAACTCTCTTTTGACTCGAAATTCCGACCACCACCACCACCACCACTTGGCTATCGTGACTCTTCGATCAATGAGCAACTTTTATAGAATTATTTAAACATCTAAGCTATGATGAACTTTTGTTACTAAATTATAATTTTTTTTGAAAAACTCTTGACCTCCATTGAGCATGAAGGTATAGATGAGGTCTATGATGGAGCGCGTTTATTCATTAGAACATTGAAGAGATTAAGGTTGTTTTCCTTCAGAAATACAGACACCTGAAGAGCATTTCACTCCTGGCCGTGCAATATAAATGACGTTTGGAAGCGCATAGTCCAAATGTTGTAAATGTCGAGGAGGTGTGGCTTGAAAACAATGATGATGACTTTTTGAATATCATCATCTCATAATGTAAGAGAAATTATAAATGGGCATAAAAAAATTGATATTTATTATTATTCGATATAAATCGTAGATAAGTTTTAAACAAACCCATTGGTTCGAGCCGACAACCTGAGCATCGAACTCGAGTGTCTTAAATCGAACACACGTGTATTGTGATTTTAATTAAACTTTACAGTAATATAGCTTATATTATACATCAATATAACTCAGGCTACAATTTATAAAGGTTCTATGTAATTTGACCATAATATTACGATAGCGCAGAAGTGATGGGTTAGTTCAGCTAGTAGTTTATATATCTTAACAAAAAAGTTAAATTAAGCCAAGTTAAGCGAAAGTTTAACTCTGTACCGTATTATTATTATTAAATTCCACAAGTCTTCGCTGTGGCTCAGTCTGTTAATGTAGTGGTTATATTCTCTGATCGCTTATAAAAAGAAGTAGATATATTATTCTTTGAAGATAACAACGAAATTAATATCAAATATCTTCACGCCATTCCCCCAGTAGTGGAAAAAATTAAAAAATTAAAGAGAAATTTAAAAATCAACTGACGGAGTAGTTTAGCAGTGGACTTTTGATAGGCTATTATAATGATATCATGAAGGTTACTTTACGATTTCCAAAGCCTGTGAAAACGAGAAACGCTGCTACTTTTTTATATAAAAAATATTAAAGCAAATAAGTGTTTCGTAATTTATAAATTAAAATAAATTCTATTTTATGGCTAAAAATTTTAATTGTAATCCCTCGAGATTTCCTCGGTGACTGGTTTTTACTATCGTAATAAAAATGTTGCCATTGCCCTCTTGATTAATTTAAATAATTAATCCCTCTGCTACTCTCTGTTTAGAGCTCGGTAACGGTCATTAATATTTTTTGTTCTGATCTTGTATGATTACAATCCTATTTATATACGTAATAAAACATTTAACTAATAAGTCAAAGTCAGAAATATGTACAATGAGTATCTTATCCTACTATCAAGAGTCGAGAGGTCAAGAGTTGTAACAAGTACCACGACCTCACAGAATACCGGCGTGAAGTACAAGTCTAACAAACTTCTGCGTTTCGTCTGGTGAGTGCAGGTAACCGGTGGCCCACACAGCCCTCTCCCCCAATTATGGAGGAGGGAATTATTAAGGGAGGCAACGCATCTGCTAAGCCTCTGGTATTGCGGGTGTTCATGGGCGGCGGTAATCACTTACCATCATGTGAGCCACCTGCTCGTTTGCCTCCCTTTACTATAAAAAAATTAGTATCTTATCCTACTATAATAGTATAAATGTGGATGTTTTGCGATGATGGATTTTAACGGATTTTAATTAATAAATAAATATCGTCACGTGATTCCCAATACTGGAGTAGACAGAGTTCTAAACAATAAAGTCCTATCGACCTACTAATCACCGAAGAAATTTTGAATATGATGACTGTGACTGGTAATGAGCCTGTCACGTTTTATGTCCAAGCCAACGATATAAATCGTAGATAAGTTTTAAACAAACCCATTGGTTCGAGTCGACAACCTGAGCATCGAACTCGAGTGTCTTAAATCGAACACACGTGTATTGTGATTTTAATAAAACTTTACAGTAATATAGCTTATATTATACATCAATATAACTCAGGCTACAATTTATAAAGGTTCTATGTAATTTGACCATAATATTACGATAGCGCAGAAGTTGTGGGTTAGTTCAGCTAGTAGTTTATATATCTTAACAAAAAGTTAAATTAAACCAAGTTAAGCGAAAGTTTAACTCTGTACCGTATTATTATTATTAAATTCCACAAGTCTTCGCTGTGGCTCAGTCTGTTAATGTAGTGGTTATATTCTCTGATCGCTTATAAAAAGAAGTAGATATATTATTTTTGAAGATAACAACGAAATTAATATCAAATATTTTCACGCCATTCCCCAGTATTGAAACCAGTCCGGGGTAGAGGTCTAGAAAATTAAGTCCCTTCGATCCACTTTCCACCGAAGTTATTTTTGGTACAACGTAACATGTAGTGAGTCCGTCGCCGTCTTTATGTCCAAGCCAACGATATAAATCGTAGATAAGTTTTAAACAAACCCATTGGTTCGAGTCGACAACCTGAGCATCGAACTCGAGTGTCTTAAATCGAACACACGTGTATTGTGATTTTAATAAAACTTTACAGTAATATAGCTTATATTATACATCAATATAACTCAGGCTACAATTTATAAAGGTTCTATGTAATTTGACCATAATATTACGATAGCGCAGAAGTTGTGGGTTAGTTCAGCTAGTAGTTTATATATCTTAACAAAAAAGTTAAATTAAACCAAGTTAAGCGAAAGTTTAACTCTGTACCGTATTATTAATATTAAATTCCATAAGTCTTCGCTGTGGCTCAGTCTGTTAATGTAGTGGTTATATTCTCTGATCGTTTATAAAAAGAAGTAGATATATTATTTTTTGAAGATAACAACGAAATTAATATCAAATATTTTCACGCCATTCCCCCAGTATTGGAAACCAGTCCGGGGGTAGAGGTCTAGAAAATTAAGTCCCTTCGATCCACTTTCCACCGAAGTTATTTTTGGTACAACGTAACATGTAGTGAGTCCGTCGCCGTCTTTATGTCCAAGCCAAAGATATAATTCGTAGATAAGTTTTAAACAAACCCATTGGTTCGAGTCGACAACCTGAGCATCGAACTCGAGTGTCTTAAATCGAACACACGTGTATTGTGATTTTAATAAAACTTTACAGTAATATAGCTTATATTATACATCAATATAACTCAGGCTACAATTTATAAAGGTTCTATGTAATTTGACCATAATATTACGATAGCGCAGAAGTTGTGGGTTAGTTCAGCTAGTAGTTTATATATCTTAACAAAAAAAGTTAAATTAAACCAAGTTAAGCGAAAGTTTAACTCTGTACCGTATTATTAATATTAAATTCCATAAGTCTTCGCTGTGGCTCAGTCTGTTAATGTAGTGGTTATATTCTCTGATCGCTTATAAAAAGAAGTAGATATATTATTTTTGAAGATAACAACGAAATTAATATCAAATATTTTCACGCCATTCCCCCAGTATTGGAAACCAGTCCGGGGGTAGAGGTCTAGAAAATTAAGTCCCTTCGATCCACTTTCCACCGAAGTTATTTTTGGTACAACGTAACATGTAGTGAGTCCGTCGCCGTCTTTATGTCCAAGCCAAAGATATAAATCGTAGATAAGTTTTAAACAAACCCATTGGTTCGAGTCGACAACCTGAGCATCGAACTCGAGTGTCTTAAATCGAACACACGTGTATTGTGATTTTAATAAAACTTTACAGTAATATAGCTTATATTATACATCAATATAACTCAGGCTACAATTTATAAAGGTTCTATGTAATTTGACCATAATATTACGATAGCGCAGAAGTTGTGGGTTAGTTCAGCTAGTAGTTTATATATCTTAACAAAAAGTTAAATTAAACCGTTAAGCGAAAGTTAACTCTTAAGATTTTATTCTCATAAATTGATTTCGAAATCCCTGACTCGACGACATGCCCAAGTACGCACTCCTCTTAAGTGTTCCGTATCTTCGATCTATAAAATTGTTTGTACCAATTGGATTTAATGTACCTTAACGTGAATGCCTTCTGGATAGATAGTTTTAAATCTATTGAAAAATCTATGTATTTCTGATAGAAGTATTTAAACACTATTTCAGTATGCCGTTATAACTGTGTTCATATTTTTGCTTTATGATAAAACTCTACGATATTACTTTCCGGTTTTAATATTCCGGGTCATCTTATTGATTAAGGTTAGTTGTCTAATTGAGTGCTCTATCTCATGTTTCTGTTACATTGCTAAGTGAATGCTTTGAACGGCTTCTACTTCGATGTATCGTCCTCGGCCTGGTGCCGTGAGTCTCGAGCAATTAGTAATAGTGCTGTTTAAATCTTATTTGACATCCGTTTGATGTTCAATTCGCCAGTGACGTCATGAGATTCGATCGAATCGTAGTACATAGATAGAATTAGGTCTTATTAGGAGTATGCGTCTTTCTAGAACTTTTTCTTAAATTGACGAACTCCTTGGACGAGTAACGTACTTGATTTTGGCGTACGTTGTGGTCCCAGGTTTGATTTTTGACGGGGCAGTATAAAAGCACTTTTCTACATATTCTCAAGTCTGGGTGTTTCAATTTGGGTTCAAAGCAATGTAAGAGATGTTGTCTATTTATCTATGTACATAACATATATACATAACAGCCTATTCAAGTGCACTGCAGCATAGGCATCTCTAACGGATTGGCAATCGCAGTAGCAGACCACTCGCACCTCAGACGCTTCTACTCATCCTCGTTCTAATTATTTTGTTCTGATATTTTTAGAGATGGTTATCCTGCCATCTCTCAGTTATATAACAATATTCAGGGCTGTTTCCTTTGTCGCCTCTTACGACACTCACGGGAAGAATGGCAGTGGCAATATTCTTACACCGTTACCACACGGTACAGTATGTATTTATTAATTATTATGTTTATTTACTTTTGTCGTCAAATCATATAAAATTCTTAACGGTTGTTTTAAATTTGGAAAATATTTGAATATTGTATATAAACTACAAAGTGACACCCAGAATAAGAAAATACCATAATAAGAACAGCTTAAATTAACGACCAATCACTATCGTGTCCTATTAAAATAAACGGCAATAGCTCAAAGGTTTACGGTGCCGTACACCAACTCGTCCGGTGTACGGAGTCGGTGTACGGCAACTCGAGTTGGTGTACGGCAACTCGAGTTGGTGTACGGCAACTCGAGTTGGTGTACGGCAACTCGAGTTGGTGTACGGCAACTCGAGTTGGTGTACGGCAACTCGAGTTGGTGTACGGCAACTCGAGTTGGTGTACGGCAACTCGAGTTGGTGTACGGCAACTCGAGTTGGTGTACGGCAACTCGAGTTGGTGTACGGCAACTCGAGTTGGTGTACGGCAACTCGAGTTGGTGTACGGCAACTCGAGTTGGTGTACGGCAACTCGAGTTGGTGTACGGCAACTCGAGTTGGTGTACGGCAACTCGAGTTGGTGTACGGCAACTCGAGTTGGTGTACGGCAACTCGAGTTGGTGTACGGCAACTCGAGTTGGTGTACGGCAACTCGAGTTGGTGTACGGCAACTCGAGTTGGTGTACGGCAAGGTTTGGCTTATGTGATATCCACGTTAAGATCGGGGGACGGTGAATTCTTGCGCCGATACCACAATAACTTAAGAAGAAATGAACATGAAGAAGCCGAGGTTTCGCTGCCATATAACAAAGTCGATGCCAGTACAGCGTTATGTATCACAAGGCATGCACATTTCACTTCGCCTTGCCTTTTGACTAATTCAGTCAGGGCACGATAGAATTTCTTCCCGGCAGCGACACGCCTGACCACATCTAAATCACGTTTTCAATCCCGGCTAAAAGCTCTTACCAATTATACAAATCCATTCACCAGTTCTAAACCATACGTTACGATACCACACGGTTTTGTTAAACAAAAGAAAAAAGGAAATTGAAAAAAAAAATATCTTCACGCATTTCCCAATACAGGGGTAGACAGAGGTCTACTCTAGACATTTACGTCCTTTAGACCCACCTTCCACCGAAGGTATTTTCGGGACAACGTGAACGGTGGTGAGCCCGTCACCGCCTTTATGTCCAAGCCAACGATATAATTTGTACACAGGTTTTTAGGAAAACCCATTGGTACGGCCACTTGAGGATCGAACTCGGGTCTCTTGACTCGAAATTCCGACCACCCAACCACTCGGCTATCGTGACTTATACAAAGGAAATTGGATTGATAAAATAAAACCGAGAGAAAATAATAAAAGAAAGGAAAATGTCTTTTTAGATCAGGTGTGTTTAATCGAATCTAGTCTGAAAAGTTAACTCTTAAGATTTTATTCTCATAAATTGATTTCGAAATCCCTGACTCGACGACATGCCCAAGTACGCACTCCTCTTAAGTGTTCCGTATCTTCGATCTATAAAATTGTTTGTACCAATTGGATTTAATGTACCTTAACGTGAATGCCTTCTGGATAGATAGTTTTAAATCTATTGAAAAATCTATGTATTTCTGATAGAAGTATTTAAACACTATTTCAGTATGCCGTTATAACTGTGTTCGCATATTTTTGCTTTATGATAAAGAAACTCTACGATATTACTTTCCGGTTTTAATATTCCGGGTCATCTTATTGATTAAGGTTAGT
Organism: Sericinus montela; assembly: GCA_029286605.1. Classification (NCBI taxonomy): domain Eukaryota; kingdom Metazoa; phylum Arthropoda; class Insecta; order Lepidoptera; family Papilionidae; genus Sericinus; species Sericinus montela. Next base: position 1,460,841 of record JAGSMR010000057.1, read on the forward strand.
TGTCTAATTGAGTGCTCTGTCTCATGTTTCTGTTACATTGCTAAGTGAATGCTTTGAACGGCTTCTACTTCGATGTATCGTCCTCGGCCTGGTGCCGTGAGTCTCGAGCAATTAGTAATAGTGCTGTTTAAATCTTATTTGACATCCGTTTGATGTTCAATTCGCCAGTGACGTCATGAGATTCGATCGAATCGTCGTGCGTAGATAGAATTAGGTCTTATTAGGAGTATGCGTATTTCTAGAACTTTTTTCTTAAGAATTGATGAACTCCGTGGACGAGTAACGTACTTGATTTTGGCGTACGTTGTGGTCCCAGGTTTGATTTTTTGACGGGGCAGTATAAAAAAGCACTTTTTCTACATATTCTCAAGTCTGGGTGTTTCAATTTGGGTTCAAAGCAATGTAAGAGATGTTGTCCCTATTTATCTATGTACATAACATATATACATAACAGCCTATTCAAGTGCACTGCAGCACATAGGCATCTCCCTAACGGATTGGCAATCGCAGTAGCAGACCACTCGCACCTCAGACGCTTCTACTCATCCTCGTTCTAATTATTTTGTTCTGATATTTTTAGAGATGGTTATCCTGCCATCTCTCAGTTGCCATAACAATATTCGGGGCTGTTTCCCTTTGTCGCCTCTTACGACACTCACGGGAAGAATGGCAGTGGCAATATTCTTACACCGTTACCACACGGTACAGTATGTATTTATTAATTATTATGTTTATTTACTTTTGTCGTCAAATCATATAAAATTCTTAACGGTTGTTTTAAATTTGGAAAATATTTGAATATTGTATATAAACTACAAAGTGACACCCAGAATAAGAAAATACCATAATAAGAACAGCTTAAATTAACGACCAATCACTATCGTGTCCTATTAAAATAAACGGCAATAGCTTAAAGGTTTACGGTGCCGTACACCAACTCGTCCGGTGTACGGAGTCGGTGTACGGCAACTCGAGTTGGTGTACGGCAACTCGAGTTGGTGTACGGCAATAATCGAATGGCCGGCCTGAATCTGCGACGCTATGTTTCACAACCATTTCAGCTTAATTTGCATTAAAAGTTTACATCGCACCATTTCGCATGCAAAATAAAATGTATATGTTACCTGGTCCGAGAGTCCTGGTGGAGAGAAGTATACCATCCTCCCTCCCACAGATGCATGCACTAACTCTACTAGATACGCTTCCACCACTACACTCGAAACCAGATAACATATACTGGTGGTATATGTTATCCGGTTTGGAACGGTTATTCAGTTTCGCGGAACATAGAGGGTGAGAAAGACTGCGTGTTGTTTCAGGAGAAATAAAAGATGTTTTACACGAAACAGGAGATTTTATTTCAAAATTACCAATGGATTTTAAAAACTAAGGCGCGAAACTAATAAGATTTTCAATTTACAAAATGATACAAAACAAAGAAAGCAGATTAAACAGAGGAAACTAAACCATCAGCCGACCGCACACTTCAACTTCATACATTAAATTAACTATCTGTTTAGTGTCATTAACAATTACTATATAAAAATTATCCATTGTTTTTATAAAGTTATGGTCTGTCCTGTAAAATAAAATTAAAATAGTAAAATTAGATGTCACGATAGCCAAGTGGTTGGGTGGTAGGAATTTGGAGTCAATAGACCCGAGTTCGATCCCCAATTGGCAGGCACGTACCAATGAGTTTTCAAAAACTTATGTACGAATTATGTCCTTGGCTTGGACATAAAGTCGGCGACGGGCTCATCACCTGTCACGTTGTCCCGAAAATATCTTCGGTGGAAGGTGGGTCAAAGGGACTTAATTGTCTAGACTAGACCTCTGTCTACCCCTGTATTGGGAATTTTACAGTGGTAGAGCCACGCATCTGCTTTTGTTGTTGCATGAATGGGCTGGCTCGACCGGGGAAGTTCCACGACCTCACAGAATACCGGCGTAAAGTAGAAGTCTAACTTCTGCGTTTGTCTGGTGAGTGCAGGTAACCGGTGGCCCACACACCCCCCTCTTCCAATTCTGGGGAGGGGGGGGGGTACTCTCAGGGAGGCAACGCATCTGCTATGCCTCTGGTGCGGGTGTTCATGGGCGGTGGTAATCATTTACCATCACGTGAGCCACCTGCTCGTTTGCCTCCCTATTCTATATAAAAAAAGATATATATTTCATTTATTAAAATTAGATGAAAGTTTTTTTGTGCGCGTCGCTGATGGTAAATCACGGTTATAAATTCCTAAGCCTATATATCATCCGACACGTTATCTGTAACTAAAGACTTTGTCCTAAAAAAAGGTTCTACTGCAGTAATGTTTTAGCCTTAGCAGTTTCAATTGAACGTCTAAATAAGATGTAAATAAAGTAAATTATGAGCCCCGTACAGAGTTAATACGGCTCCTAGGATCGCTTTTGTAGAATTTCTAATGTCATTAGTACACCAAATTAGAAACTACGTAGGATACATTTACATTTTAAACGAGAATGTACCTAGGGAATATATGTACCACACGTGTGATGTAGGAGGCAGTAACTTTATTGTTATCATATAAAAATCCGTGAGAATACGATGTAGAAATAACTCCTCTACTTTTCCTTCAATGGATGTCATAAGAGGCGACTTAATTAAGGCTTTAAAATATCAATGACTAGCGACATAAAACATAGCGGCCTGATAAACTTCATGAAATAAATAATAGACCACAATATTCACTCGTGATAACAAAGTTAAAGTTGCAAGATGTCTGAAACGGCGATCGCCAATCCGTTTGCCGAGCGTCGTTAGTGTGGCAAATCCTCACTTACGGGAGAAGGCTATGTCGTGCAGTAAAATTCTACCAACGTATATATTCAAATTCAAACACAATAGTGCTTGTATATGTATATATTCATGTATGTATATATGTATGTATATATATAAATATGAGTGTTTATGTTAATATATGTATATATTATTGTATGTATTATGTATATTCCTATAGCACCACCTACGTAGTAAACTTTTCTTTCACGCCATTAGTTGCCTGAAAGAGATCGCTATGACGAGAGGCGATAAATAATAATAATAAATAAATATCTTCACGCAATTCCCAATGCAGGAGTAGACAGAGGTCTAGTCTAGACAATTAAGTCCCTTTGACCCACCTTCCACCGAAGATATTTTCGGGACAACGTGACAGGTGGTGAGCCTGTCGCCGCCTTTATGCCCAAGCCAACGATGTAATTCGTACATAAGTTTTTCGAAAAACTCATTGGTACGAGCCTGCCACTTGGGGATCGAACTCGGATCTCTCGACTCGAAATTCCGACCACCGAACCACTCGGCTATCGTGACTTCGATAAGACGATAAGGCCGCCAAATTGTACATTTCATAAACTTTTGTATTCTTTGTCACTTTTGTGTATCCTACTATTTGTGGTGGACAATAAAACTAAATTAATTCATTCATTCATTCAAATTCAATATGTTTACACATCACAGTTGACAAAACCACTAACGAGCGCTTTCACTTTTCATGATGTGCAGCGAACGGATCAAAAGAAATAAATATACTCTTACTGCACCCTGATATCTCTTTCTGAATTCACACCCATTTGGGGTGTGAATTATAAAGGGTCTAGAAAGTTGTAACTAACGATAATCAATTAAATATCAGCGTCGTATTATAGATTTATATGAGTTTATTTGAGTGAATACTACTTACCTAACGGCCTGTAAAAGTCCTCTGTAGAACGTCCCGTATACTCTCTCACAGACTCTCCCATATAGAGGATATTCTGGTATTGCCGCGCTAGGCAAGCGGATTTAGCGCGTCACCGGTCTACTAAATTTTGGTTTGGTGTTTTTCGATAGTGTCTATAGCCAGTGCTCGACACTCACGGAAGGAAATGGGTAGCTTATACTTACGCCTAAAACACACGGCAAAATTTATCTCATGAATAATATTACTATAATGTCATCCATCTCGACAGGGCAGCGTACGGTAAACTACACCCCATCTGCTAGACGAAAATTATGCCAGTGATGACCTATGGAACTGACATGTGGTCTTCCACTACTGTCATTGCTGGTCTGAGCTAGCTCAGAGCTGCTCAATATACTATAATAAGGGCTATGCTCGATGTTTCTCTACGTGACATAATCCGAAACGACGATATCCGCAGCAGAACTAAGATAATTGATATAACCATAAAGATCTGCGCGCTAAAGTGGCAATGGGGCCTCCGCATTGCCCGACGAACCGTTGGGGAAAAATAGTTCTCGAAGGGCAACTTCGTTTATGCAAACGCAGATATAAGACGATCTTTCTCGAGATTGAGTGACGACTTACAAAGTATTGCGGGATGTCGATGGATATAGATGACTGAGGACCATTTTTTTTTTGGAAAATTATGGGGGCTTGTTTGGGCAATTTCCAATGCAGTGGTAGACAGAGGTCTAGTCTAGACAATTAAGTCCCTTTGACCCACCTTCCACCGAAGATATTTTCGGGACAACGTGACAGATGGTGAGACCGTCGCCGTCTTTATGTCTAAGCCAACGATATGATTCGTACATAAGTTTTTGAAAACTCATTGGTACGAGCCTGCCACCTGGGGATTGAACTCAGGTCTCTCGACTCGTAATTCCGACCACCCAACCACTCGGCTATCGTGACTTCGATAAGACGATAAGGCCATGGGTGTACATTTATAAACTTTTGTATTCTTTGTCGCTTTTGTGTATCCTACTATTTGTGGTGGACAATAAAACTAAATTAATTCATTCATTCATTCAAATTCAATATGTTTACACATCACAGTTGACAAAACCACTAACGAGCGCTTTCACTTTTCATGATGTGCAGCGAACGGATCAAAAAGAAATAAATATACTCTTACTGCACCCTGATATCTCTTTCTGAATTCACACCCATTTGGGGTGTGAATTATAAAGGGTCTAGAAAGTTGTAACTAACGATAATCAATTAAATATCAGCGTCGTATTATAGATTTATATGAGTTTATTTGCGTGAATACTACTTACCTAACGGCCTGTAAAAGTCCTCTGTAGAACGTCCCGTATACTCTCTCACAGACTCTCCCATATAGAGGATATTCTGGTATTGCCGCGCTAGGCAAGCGGATTGGCGCGCAATCACCGAATACTAAATTTTGGTTTTGGTGTTTTCGATAGTGTCTATAGCCAGTGCTCGACACTCACGGAAGAAATGGGTAGCTTATACTTACGCCTAAAACACACGGCAAAATTTATCTCATGAATAATATTACTATAATGTCATCCATCTCGACAGGGCAGCGTACGGTAACTACACCCCATCTGCTAGACGAAAATTATGCCAGTGATGACCTATGGAACTGACATGTGGTCTTCCACTACTGTCACTGCTGGTCTGAGCTGGCTCAGAGCTGCTCAATATACTATAATAAGGGCTATGCTCGATGTTTCTCTACGTGACATAATCCGAAACGACGATATCCGCAGCAGAACTAAGATAATTGATATAACCATAAAGATCTGCGCGCTAAAGTGGCAATGGGGCCTCCGCATTGCCCGACAGTCGTTGAAATAGTTCTCGAAGGGCAACTTCGTTTATGCAAACGCAGATATAAGACGATCTTTCTCGAGATGGAGTGACGACTTACAAAGTATTGCGGGATGTCGATGGATATAGATGACTGAGGACCATTTTTTTTTTGGAAAATTATGGGGGCTTGTTTGGGCAATTTCCAATGCAGTGGTAGACAGAGGTCTAGTCTAGACAATTAAGTCCCTTTGACCCACCTTCCACCGAAGATATTTTCGGGACAACGTGACAGATGGTGAGACCGTCGCCGTCTTTATGTCCAAGCCAACGATATGATTCGTACATAAGTTTTTGAAAAGCTCATTGGTACGAGCCTGCCACCTGGGGATTGAACTCGGGTCTCTCGACTCGTAATTCCGACCACCCAACCACTCGGCTATCGTGACTGTATATAATCCTTAACTTCCAGAGCCAATTAGAAGTTTGCAGTCATGTCAGACACCAAAAAAATATTTTTAATTAGGTAATTTTAATGGCTTATTAGAAAAAAAAGTTTCTTGAACTTTGTTCACTTGCAAGAAATGTCATGCAAATTCATAATGTCATGAAGTTTATTGAAATTTTTATTAAAAGGCATGATAGCCGAGTTGTTAGATGATCGGAATTTGAGTCGTGAGATCCGAGTTCAAACTACAGCTTGTAAGCACGTACCAATAAGTTTTTTATATGTTAGAGTTTTTTATGTCATTGGCATGGATATTAAGACGGCGTTAGCCCAACCACCTGTCACAAAAGCCCCAAAAATTTCTTCGGTGAAAGGTGGGATAAAAGGACCCCAGTTTTAGAAAAGTGTGAAGATATTTTTTTAATAAAAAGTAACGGATATTTAGGAATTTTCTATATTCTATCTGGAAATCATATATGTATATTCAGCCAATAGCAGAAACAGGAGTATTTACTGCATGATTAAGCCCAGATATATTTGATAAGGACCTCAAAAATTCGAAGGAGGACGTGCTGACGTGTCAGGTCACGTCTCTTTATAGCAATAACTCCCGTTCATGCGGGAACTCCATCTTAGTTGGACGAACTTGCTTAATCAAACGCCTAATTAGGTACGTGACGGGATTACTGCGTTCCAGCCAAGGGTTGTGTTATTACGAGAGATTTAAGTATGTTCAAGGTTAATGACGTGTTTTTATGAAATTTTTTAATCGAAAGTCCAAATAAAATTTACGTCATTCAAGTCACGATAGCTGAGTGATGGGTTGACCGGAATTTGAGACAAGGGACCCAAGTTGGATCCCCAGATCAACTTAACTTACTTACGATTTAATTCGTAGACTTGGCCATAAAGACGGCGATAGCCGGTCACGTTGTCTCAAAAATGTCTTCGGTGGATGGTGGGTCGAAGGGTTTTTTTAAACAAACTTGACAATATTTTTAGATACTCATGATTGTGGTCTCTGGGTAGAACTTCATGACACAGATTCAAAGTCATTTTTACAAGTGCCACCATTTAAAGTTAGTAAAAATTAATTCGTATTGGAACATTTTTCCCATGTCCAAAACTATGTAACAATATTGTGTCTTAAAAATATCGGGAAATTCTTGATTAAATCAATAAATTTAGTGTAAAAAAATTACTAACAGCATGGGTATTTTAACTTAAATCAAATCATTTATTTATTGAAATGAGATTGCATTTGACATCTTTTAATTTATCACTTTATCATCATTTTATTCTCTTTATCATCATTTCGTTCATCAAGAAACTCCGTAGATTTCCTCTCTTTTTGGTCAACCTTTTTTTAAGATTTCTAGAAAGAGCTTAGTAGCGATCTATTTAATTTTAGGTGTTAATTAAAGTTTTTCTTTAATAAATTTCTCAAACATAAAAAAACATATCTTCACGCAATTCCCAATACAGGGGTAGACAGAGGTCAAATCTAGACAAATAAGTCCCTTTGACCCACCTTAAACATATTAATAAGTTAATAGACTCTCCGATTATTAGTGAAAACATTAAAAGAAAAAAGTGTGGATGTGCCTACGAACTGACGCGATGGAAATCAATACATAAAAAATCAAGCTAAAAATAACTCAAATTATTTGAGGAGCTACATTTTAGCACTCTATGATGTCTGTAAAATACTTTTATTTCCAATGCAAAAGACCTTTTCTCTCATTAAGGCTTTATTCATTTGTAGTAAAATAATTTAGGTAGATACATAGACTGTACCGCACATAGAATAATAAAAGGGGAAGTGATGAACCAGCTAGCCTGTATTTTATTACATATTTATTCTATTGTTAGTCCAAGTTTCTAGGTTCAACGATTTGCAAGATAAAATTTTTCTAATTATATTTATAAATTTTAAATAAATGCATAAAACACATAGATAGGGACAACATTACATACATTGCTCTGGTCCCAAAGTAAGCAGCTTTAGCACTTGTATTATGGAATCAGAAACATCAAAGGTACCACAAACACATACACCCGAGGAAATGTAAAAAAAGTTTTTCTGCGTTGACCCTACCGGGAATCGAACCCGGCACGTCAGAGCTAGTGACACCATAAACCAGTGTCTACGCCACTAATTCATGGAGGTCGTCAAATATTTTTTTTTATAGAAGAGGGAAGCAAGCAAGCAGGTGGCACACGTGATGGTAAGTGATTACCGCCGCCAATGAACATTTGCAATACCGGAGGAATAGCCGATGCGTTGCCGGCCTTTGAGAAATGTGTGGGTCTCAAATAAAATATTTTTAACTTGCATCAAAACAATTCAGCAAAATAAAACAAATAAAGCTACTATAAAAAACAAGTATTGCTTTGTAGCGAATCCTTGTGAGAATCTTCAAGGCGAAAGATTTGGTGCTACAACCATATGAAATGAAAGTTGAAATATTAAAACCGCTGTAGGCGCTATTTCTCAACGTTTCCAGTATAAAATGCGCGCAGTGGGACCGCTGCCAGTATTTCAATGCATTTCATTTGAATAATGAATCACTAAAGCGGAGTTTCTGATGGGGGTAACTGAATAAAGTTTTAGTTCCATTCATCTAAATATTTAATTGCTCTGTAGTACTTAAATTTATCACTGTTTTATTTAAGCTGTGTTAATATTAGTCAAGTAGCAATTATTTTTATATAGTATTATATTATTTGTATATTGATTTGTAGATATTAATAAAGTTCTGCCACTATGTTAAAGGTTTTTTTTTGATAATTTTAAGAATTCGGAGATAATATAAACAATTTAATGTTTAGAGTTATTTCTTTTGTATTGTATAAAATAGCAAATCTTTTATAACTTTAGTCATTAAAAATTAGTTTTACTACATTGTTCTCTCCTCTAAGGATATCAGATATACATTTTTGTAACCACCATTACAAGTTATTAAAGAAGATTGAGGGGTGTATGGAATCGTCATCATCGTTAATATTCTGCGTCAAGTAAATGTTGAAACTTAAAAGTTAATTAATTATCATCATCATCAAACCGAATGGACAATTTATAAATGAATGCCCCGATACATATTACTTGTTTGTATAGTTCATATATAACAGCCCAACAATGTTAATGTACTAGGCGAACATGAAGCAAAGATGATAGCTTTTCCAATTTAACTTATCTGGGCTTAGAAGTTGGCTCCAAAGCTTCCGCGGTAACGAGTAAAGAGAAGAGCCTTGATAAAATCTCCGCGGTTGACACAGTGTAAGAGTTCGTAGCGCAATCACAATATATGTGGCTTAAAACTAAAATATTTCATGTTATTTTTGATCAATTTCTTGTATTAATAAACTTGAGACAAAAAACTACAATCTAAACATTATTCGAAACAGTTATTAAATAATATACTTTACTTTTGCGCTTTGTAGAAAGTAAGGGCACAAGTCTCGCATTGTCTAAACCTCTGTTTATATAAGGTAAATGAAAAAAGAACGTATTAAATTATACCTTGACAAGGTATAAATTAAATGTTTTTTTTTCTTTAATACATTTTACTACATTATAATTAAGTTATATTTTGAATAAAAAACTTTCTAAGCTTTCTCAGCGGAGCATGGAAAGAGCAACTACGTGTTTCAACAAACATAGTTACAGCGTAATAAAATCCATAACGAAGATACCCAAAGTAGAAGTAGCGTAACCGATATATTTGTAATAATCAGCACACTGAAGTTGTAATATGCCTACCACATAGCTTGGTAATAGATAACCGATGGAGAAGAAAAACAGTTTCGAGTAACAACTTTGTCGAGACAAACCTGCTGTTGCTGCCTGTACTTGATTACAAAACGGATGACTCTCTTGGAAATGGAATGACGAATGAGTTCATGAATGCAGATAGCAATTCTGTTCTGTGGGAGACCCATGTTCAGCAGTGGACTTTTGATAGGCTGTAAAGAAAGAAGGAAGGAAAAGTTGTTTTTATTAGAATTAATCATGAGTAAGGGTGTGGTGCGATAAAATAGAAATAGAAGTAGAAGTAGAAATTGATGATTTTAAGTAAACATCATACAATAATTTTAATGTCAAAACCCGTTACAGATAAAAAAATGTTTTATCGACCGCAATGTGGTAAAATAACATTTCAAGTTTTACTTAACTTAAGGCAATGAATACATTGATTTTAAATTAAATAATGTATAATCCGTATATTATGCCTCTACTTCCTAACTCATAAATTAAACAAACAGGGTAAATTATATTCTTCATGTTCTTTAACGCTATAAAATGTTACCTTTATTCGCTGCTTAATTTAATAATAAATTGCAACAAAGAGATTCACAATATGGCAAGTTGGAGAGATCACCTTATATCACTAGAGTCGATGGCCGTGCTTCGGCGGTTTGTCGTTGAGCAAATGATTGAAGATCCAATGGCAAAGAAAATATACAGCGTTAACAATTAGTTAACAATAATTGTGGTTGAGGTAGGCCGAGCCTATTTTTCGAAGACCGTGTCAACAACTTGCTCGAACATAGGAGGGTTAAAAGTACTCACATACCTAGACGTTTATGGAAAAATTTGGAATTTTTAGGACTGTTACATGTAGTACTGACTTACCACCTTAGGAAGTATGCATAAAGATATTTATTTATTGAATTTTCTATTAACACTTTAATTTCATAACATTTGAATACGATTTCGTACCGATCTCATATATACCCAGTATTATTGTAAATTGTAGCAACAAAAATATTTGTAAAAATTTCGTTAATATTGCATATAGCAGCAGTAGAGTATCAAAGTAAAACAATCACAAATTACAAATATGTTTTAAGTTTATATAAATAATCCATTTCAATGGGATAGTTAGAGAACTAGACAACTCAGTCTTTTCCTATGTGGGTTACATTTAAAGAAAGATTATTTCGGGCTAGGTGACTGTTGTCTCTATTATTGACCAAACCAACTATACTAATCGTACATAAGTTTTGAAAAAACTAATCGGTACGCTTTCTCCACCTATTGATCGAACTCAAGTCTTCTGATTTGAATTCCCATCACCTAACGACTCAGCAACGTGACGTAAAGCTGACGTGACAATCAGAAATAAATAAATCTTTATTTGTTACAGAGTCTTCTTGATAAAATAGTTTTACACAAAACAATGCTTACAATGATGCTACAGATGGATTTGCGCTAGTATTAATTTCATTAATTCAATGTTATATCAATATTATCCATGGTGATATCAGCCACCTCCTTTCTTCTTCGTGGGTGTCTTAATGCAACTAAAAGAAAAGTCTTGACAGTGGCTAATGACAGACAGCGCGATAACCATCTCGAAAATACCAGACCCAGAAATAGTAGAACTTAAGTCCAGCAGTGAACTATTATAAGTCTGTATGTATTCATATGAACATAGATATATGTTTTGGATGTAACATAGTGCAAATGTTTTAGTGACTTACCTTACGTATAGGCTAGACGACCACCTGTTGAAACTTATGTGCTCCAACATTGAGAGGTGAGAGGATTTACGCTACCCCTTTTAAAGCCTCATAACACACATTATGCAGGGACCGTTCCCCAGTTAATCGAAAGCGATACAATAGTTAATTTATAAAGTCTACCAAAAACCGTTACCTTTAGTAAGATACTAAAGAAT